>CABHPP010102793.1:23576-35726 GCA_902168425.1 Peromyscus attwateri | reverse complement strand
TCTCTCTCTCTCTCTCTCTCTCTCTCTCGCCCAGTGCAATAGCCAGTAGCCCCGTGTGGCTAAAACTACTGGGGAATTGAATTTTTTGGTTTGGGGCTTTTTTGTTTTTGTTTTTTAAGAGAAGGTCTCACTCTGTAACCCAGACTGCCCTGGAACTTACTATATAGCCTAAACTTTGAACTTGCAGCCTTCCTTCTGCCTTAGCCTCCCAAGTGCTGAGATTACAGATGTGAAGCATTATGTCCAGCAGGAAATTGAAGTTGTAATTTTGTTTCATTCTTTAGCCATAGAGACCATACTGGCTAATACACAGCAGTAATCTAGAAGCTTAAGAACATTTATTTTTATCTTGTGTGTATGAGTGTTTTGCTTGTATGCGTGTATATGCCTACATGTGTGTGCTTGGTGCCTGCAAAGGCCAGAAGAAGGCACTATATCTCCCAGTACTGGAGTTACAGTTTGTTATGAGCCACCATATGGGTACTGGGAATTGGAACTGGGCCTTCTGAAAGAACAACCAGTGTTCTTAACTGCTGTACCATCTCTCCAGCCCCTTGCTCTTCCTTTTAACCTTTTTTTTTTTAAGGTTTATTTATTTATTGGTTTTATGTGTATGGCTGTTGTGCCTGCTCGTATGTCTGTGCACCACATGCATTCACTGCCCTTGGAGGCCAGAGGGTGTCAGATCCCCGGAACTGGAATTACAAATACCTGTTAGCTGCTGTGTCAGTGCTAGCAATTGAACCCAGGTCCCCTGGAAGAGCAGCCAGTGTTCTTAACCACTGAGCCATCTCTCCAGCCCTTCCTTTTAACCTTTCAATTGTACCAGTTGACTTAATTGTCTCATTTATATTTTGATCCTGTTGGGTGCCTGCTAGGGATGTTAGCCACCATTAGCATGGCACGATTTTGTACTATGAAAAAGGCCAGGCTTGGTAGGATTATACCTGTAATCCCAGCTGCCAGGAAACTCAAGCAGGAGGAACATGAGTTCAAGGCCAGTCTGAGCTACATAGCAAGACTGTGTCTAATAAATAAATCCCTGAACTGAACAGTTAATCGTTGAATGAAAAACAGTGAGTTATATCTTGGAGCCTTTATCCAAAGAGCGTATCTCTCCACTGCTGCCAGTAGCCTCTGAGGCAGAGGAAAAGGTCCTTGGCCTCGTTCTGTCAGGTGAAAAGGCCAAGACCCTGTGAGAAACTTCTCGGGAGAGGAGACTGGGGCAGGGACTGTGCCCTGCTCTGAGGTGACGCTTGCAGTGTTCACTCATTCTTTCATTTACATACAGCGTGAATGCTTTCTTCACTCATAAAGATTACCTGCTATATGTCAGACGCTACACTAAGTGGTGAGGATACGGCAGTGAACAAGATAAACTCGGAGCATTCCTGCTGCTGAGAGAGAAATGACAGACAAGTAACAAGAGCATTAAGCAAGCTCAGGGAGCCGCTGATAAGCACTTGGAAGGAAGTGAAAACCTCTTGCTAGGGAGGAACAGGGATAGGCTACTCAAAGTTGCACTGTCAGGGAAGACCCCTCTGGGAAATTCAGCTAAGGCTGAAACCAGAAGGAGGAGGAGGAGGAGGCTGCCAGCGTACAGGGCTGTGGCACTGTTTCTGTGATTCGAGGAGCACTATCAGCAGAGGGAATAGTGGTGTAAATACCCCAAGGACACAACGGGAGTGAAGTGTTTGGAACGAATGTAGAGAGTGTAAAACAGGATTAAATAGGAAATAGGAAACAGATCCTTAGGGGCATATAGGTCAAGGGAAGAAGTAGAAAAGCTTTTCGTGTCATGGCAGTCAGGACACAGAGGCAGAGAGGAAAAGGGGGTAGGTAACAAGATACACCCTTCCTGGGTGTACCTACAGTGATTACCTCTTCCACTCAGGTCCCAGCTCTTAGAGTCACCACCAGCTAAGGGACATGGCCTTTGGGAGGCATTTCAGATCCTAACCATAACACCTGTCTGTGGCTAATAATCACTGGAAAAGCAGCTGTGAACAAAACCCACCCAGGCCTAGCCTGACCTGGACCTCCTACTAAGACAGCTAAGTGCTTAGACATTGCAGACTGGGACTAACTTCTGTGGCCAGATGTCCAACCTCTGCTACACTGGGGAACTAGATTATATTTCAGCTTGAAATTTGAACATTTTATGAAAAGACCTAGGGAACTGGAGAGATGGCTCAATGATTAAGAGCACTTATTCTTACAGGGGGCCTAGTTTCAATTCCCAGCACCAACATGGTGGGTCACAAACATCTGTAACTCCAGTCCCAGAGTATCCAGTGCCCTCTTCTGACTAATGCAGGCACCAGGTACACCCATGGTGCACAGACACATACATGCAAGACTCGTACAACACTCATACACATAAAATAATTTATTGATGTGTAGGAGATGTATCTTTTCAGGAGATAGCTGATTTAGATTTTGAAAATTGAGTTTCCTTAGATTTCTGATGTCTTTGGTCATCTGAAGGAGGAAAGGCAAAACATCCTGCATAACACTTTTTAATACTGAAGTAGAGGAGTGGAGTCTCCATTGCAAAAAGGAAAATAAGGATGATTAAGACTGACTGGAACATGGGGTGGGGGAAGTAAAGCAAAATTGGAAACATTTTCCACAAGTTTTGAAACAACCCAGTATATAATTGCATTTTGAACAGTAACTAATGAAATTAGTAGTCACTCACAGATCAAAGCAGCACTTGAAGCTGACCTTTCTGTTTGTCATCAAATTGCCTAACAGGTGGCCTTTCTTTTAAGATAAGAGTGGAAGTTTGCTTTCAAGAAACTTCTGAAAAGTCTTGAAAGAACCAGATACATGTTTTAGGGTACTAAGTTAACCAAACATGCATGCTTCATAAGCATTGACCAAGAAGCAACAGGTGCCCACTGAGGGCAGAACCACCAGGCACATCACTGCTCAGCACCAACCACTGATTGACCAATTGTTGGTCACAAGGAAAAACCAGGAAGTCATCCTGTCACACTCCACACTGGGGGAGTATGCCCCATGCACACAGGGCTGTGATCTTACAGTTGCGTCACACCCACTGTGTCACGGCACTGATTTTAACCAGACCTTTCTTGCTTGACATTTCAGTCCTTTCTCATCCTTTGCCACCACCACAAAAGAAATTAAAAGTTCCCACACTATCTTTTGCCTTCAACATATCAGTAGCATGAATTCCTGACAGAAATGCTTGTTCAAAGAGTTTTACATTTAAATTTTTGATTGAGAGTATCAAATTGCTTTCCTAAGAGGTTGTACCAATTTAAGCTCCATCAGCAATGTAAAAGTGCCAATTTTGCCACACCCTTGCCCTCGCCCATACTGTCTTATTACTGAGCCTTTGATCTTTACTAATCCAATAGGAGAAAAATCTCACCTTATTATAGTTGTAATTTGCATTAAGAGTGAGGTTGAGCTTCTTTTCATACGTTTAAAACCCTTTTGTGAGCAAAGACATTTTCCAGTCTGACACTAGCTTTGAATGTAGAAATAATCTGCAGCGTGGACTCGCAGCAGTGAAAATGCTAGGGTTAGGCTTTACACATCTGGGGACCAGCACCTTAGAGTGTACCCAGAGCCTAATACATATCTGGGAATAGGGCAGTGAAGAAATGGCATACTTAGCTGCAGCCATATTAGAGTCAAGAGTTCCCTGGTACTGAAGAGATGGCTCAGTGGGTAAGGGCACTAACTGCTCTTCCAGAGGACCCAGGTTCAACTCCCAGCACCCACATGGCAGTTAACGACTGTCTCTAACTCACACAGATATACATGCAGGCAAAATACCAATGCAAATAAAAAATAATTTTGAAAAAGAGTTCCCTAATGAAGATTCACATGCCAATCAATACACACAAACTAAATACAGTCAGAACATACCAAAGGAAAGAGCATTGTGCTGTGTAAGGGGTGGCTTTACTGGGAAAGTGATTGTTCTGAAATGTGCAGTAATTTGGAATTAACCAGATGTAAAGAAGGAAAAGCATTCTGGACATTCAAGAGCAGCATATGTAAGAGTTCTGAGGCAGAAAAATGTCTCACATACTGGAGCCACTGGAAGATGGCAAGTTTCAGGCAACTGACATCTGGTAGAAGGTGGGGTTGCAGGACACAGACAGTGTCTGGATGGTTCAGCCTTGCCAAAGAGCTTGTTCTGCTTATAAAGTGCTGGTGCCTGTCACTCACTGATCATCAGAGTCCTCATGATAACGTTTTCTTACAGCCCACTGGTTCCCAGACGCAGGTTCTACTGGGCAGCTCCAGCAGCGCAGTTTAGAAGAGGAGGGAAGGCAAATACCAACTGCTCATGGGGCTAGCACCACAGCTGAGGACATCGAGCAGTTTGTGCTGAGCTACCTCAGAGAGAAGGATGTGGCAGAGGGGAATGTTTCTGACCTGGAAACTGAGGAAGGTAATTGCTATTGCTATTTGGTTTCACTAGTTCCTTCTTTTTCAAACAGATCATTGTGAAAACAACAAAATGTCATTCCAGAAAGTGGAAGAAAAGTTGCCCCAAACCTCATGTGCTCACAGCTGTGTGTGTGTGTGTGTGTGTGTGTGTGTGTGTGTGTGTGTGTGTGAACTTATCCCATTCCTTTTATTTTTTTTAACTGTTTTTACATGATTACAGGCATAGTTTTTGTTTTGTGCTGATGAGGATTGAACTAGGACTCACTACCACTAGGCTATTATACCTAGTACCTCCTGCTCCAGAGTCTCAATGTACCACATCCTTTCTGTGCTTAGTTAAAAAGGACCTCCAAGTTTTCAGACTCATTTGTTGGAATGGCAACTGCCAAGTGTCCATCCCCCCATGTGACGTTGTGGTTGCCTGCAGCCTTGCTGTGATATGCAATGTGGCAAGGGATGATACCTGTGTGTGTGATCTTTCCTTCCTACGTGTATATCTCTATATATTCTCACAAGTAGGGTTTCTCGGTCCAAGATACAAGCATCATCTAGTGCTGACCAGATTGCTTTCCAGACAGTTATATCAATCTCTACCTTCCCAACAGTGACAATTACCTACTCACTTTTTCCAATGTTAACAAGTTAAAAATGTCTCATTATTTTACTTTGCATGTCTTTGATTAGTGCCCAAGTTGGACATATTTCTTTATGCTTCTTCCTGTCATTTTTTTTTTCCTTAAGCTTATTGTCTATTCCTGGGCTTCATCTATTTCTTTACTGATAGAGAACGATTGCAGTGTTTTCCTTACCTATTTATATGATAGAGGAAAAAGAGAGTTCAAGCCAGCAGCAGCTCTGGCCTCTTGTTTTATTCACAAACTCAATCTGGAGCTTTAGGTCATGGAAGAATTAATAAATTATTAGAATCGCCTCTGCAAATATAAAATGCCAAGTCATAATGAGCTTGTGGTCCCAGAACTATCCTAAATCGAACTGAGTCCCAAATTAGTTTGTTAGGTTGGAAATGAGCAGATTCCTTTTTTTTCTTTTTCATTTTTCCCATCTGTGCTCTCATTCTGGTTTGCTGGAGCCAGCACGTCCAGGGTAACAGGAAAGTATAGCTCGCTGCAATGAATGCAACAGATTTCCTTGTGAGCAGTGCAAGCAACACAGGTCCAAACAGGACTCTTGCAGAGTTGAGCCGGTACAGTTCCCACAGCCAGTGCTCTGGTTATAACCTTCAGGCTTTGTCTTCTGTTTCTCTGCTGAGCCAGCCCAAACCTTCCTGTGAGCCACACTCCACCCAAACCTACACCTCTCAAGAGGCAGGTGACTTGGCCTTTCATGATCAAGGTTGCCGCTCTGGTCCAAGATCCAAACCCCACCAATAAATCTGCTCTTCTGTGACTAAGGTCTTCTAGTTCTGGTGAGGTAATTCAGTCAATAAAGTGCTTGCTGTGCAAGCGTAAGGACTCAAGTATGATCCCCAGAAGTCACATAAGAAGCCTGGCATGGTAGCATGGGCTTGTAATCCCAGTACTCAGGTTGTGAAGATAGACAGGTCCCCAAGATCTCTGGCCAGCTAGCCTAGCCTACTCAGTGAGCTCCAGACCAAATGAGAAACCCTGTTTCAAAAAATAAGGTGAATAGTTTGAGGAACAAAACACAAGTTTGACTTCTAGCTTTTATATGCATATGCACACACCCACACGGATCTATACAAACACACAAAGATCTGGTTCTAGTGGAAAGTGCTGGGATCAGATGGAATGCATCAAACCTTCTACCAAAACCAGAAGCTCACACCCTGACACAGCACTCCACAACAGACAGATTCAGACAACAGACCGTCCTCCGAGGAGAAGCAGCTCTAGCCCTGTTGCTCTTGCAGTTGTCATTCTTTATGAGCATTTGACTTCCCTGACTTTATAAAGATTATTTGGCTTGATACAGGTTTGGCATGAGTGTTCTGTTTAACTATATAAAGGCACCTATACATCCAAGGTCCCTTTCTGTGAGAAAGTCAAACATTCCACAGATATATCTCCCTTCATCCTCTCAGCATCTAGTAGAGACTAGTACAGCCCCTATTATAAGGTTCCGGTTTTCCAGCAGAAGAATCTGAACTCACAAAAAGTTAAGGGAGCAGTGCCCAGCTCAGTGGAAATACTCACTCACAGCTGGTGATAGGACAGTGGAACAGGGTGGGGCCTGTAGACAGGAAAGTCCTGCAGGACAGGGATGAGGCCTGGAGTTCAGGCAGCTGGCAAGTCTTTTTGTTGTTCAGTTTCCATCTTCTACCTCTCAAGCAGACTAGGAAGGGAGAGATGATGAGAGCTGTGTCATCCTCTTCACTCACTCTCCTAGCAGCAAATGACATGCCTTATCCCTTTGGTGCAGGTGACATAGTGTACCGTGGGAGGGGTGTTAACAGGTTGTAGAGTCTCCCTGGCCCAAGGCCTACATCTGTGCATTGCACCAGGCTGCACTAGAATGTCAGCTCTCAAATAATAAATAAGTTTTCAGTGTTGGCCATCCAACATCTTACAAGCTGGTAGAGATGATAAGCATTGGCCTTCTGTGGTCAAGGGATGAATCAAAAAGAGAGGAAAGAAGAGAAAACAGAAAAGGCCTCCCAGGGCATTGCCCAGCCTGGGGCTCCAAATCAGAACTGTGCCCTAATAAAGTTTTAAGTTGTCTATTATCCCATGACCTACCCTTCCCAATACATTGTTATTCTTCCTCCCCTGCAAAAATTCCTATCATAGAGCCTGGGCTGCATCTGCAAATGTGGGGGAATGGAGCAGGAAGGGAAGCGGGGTGCCACTCACTGTGTGGCCTTGGCTGACCTCAGACTCTGATATCTACCTGCCTCTGTCTCACAAGCACTAGGATTAGAGGCACGCTAATGTGAACTTCCTGACTTGTGCAGTTTGGCCTAAATTCCTTGTGATGCATCTCTACACATTTTCCTCTAAGTCCTTGTCTCAGTTAGGGTTCTATTGCTGTGAAGAGATGCCATGACCATGGCAGATCTAATAAAGGAAAACATTTAATTAGGGCTGGCTTACAATTCAGAGGTTAGTCTATTATGATGAGAAGCATGGCAGTATGCAGGCAGACATGGTGCTGGAGAGGGAGTTGAGAGTTCTACGTCTGGATCGGCAGGCAGCAGGAAGAGAGAATCACACTGGGCTTGGCTTGAGCATCTGAAACCTCAAAGCCTGCCCCTAGTGACACACTTTCTCTAATAAGACTATATCTACTCCAACAAGGCCATACCCCCCTGATAGTGCCATTCCCTAGGAGCCTATGGGGGTTGTTTTCTTTCAAACCACCACAGTCCTATTGCGGAGTCTGAAGCTGGCAGTCACGCTGGGTTTTCCTAAAGCATTGTAACAAATTTTGTTCTTTCAGAGGAGCAGTCATCCCCCTCCAAAGTGGACGAGAATGACACCTCTCCAGATGTGGAGCCACCACTGCCAGTGCACATCCAGATAGCCAAGGATGTGATGGAACGCTGTATTCATTTATCATCAGATAAAAATCTGAAAATCCGCCTGAAGGTTAGTGTGCAGCCCTTTTCTTCATTCATAGAGCAGCAGATCTGAGATGTGTTGTGGTCAGTGGTAACTGAATAAACCAGCAGATTTCCTCACGTGGTCCATGTGTGATGTCCAGGAGAAAGAAGCATTAAGAGGAGTCTTTCTGTGGGTTCACTGAGTCTCCAAGACAAGGACTACCATGTGCTTTGAAAGGCTGTCATTTTTGTGCTAACTTAATGCAGGATGCAGCTTTTAATGCTTTAAGGTGGTTGTTCTTCTGAGCCCTTATCTTTGTTTCTGTCTCTATTTTCATCATAGAAAAATCTAACACTTCCTATAATTTCACCTCCTCATATGTCAACAGTTCCCAGGCAAGCTCCCATCACAAGGACTGAGCCACATGAGTAACTCAGTAGAAGGACCATGGGGAGGGGGAAATCTCATAATTACTCCAAAAAAGTTCTTAAGCCAAAGAGAAGCATCACTTCTCCACACCTCAAGCAGGAAGGAGAACAATTGCCTTAGTTGTTCCACATCAGTAGCCTTGTTAAAGGATGGGAACCCTGATCTGCAAGTTATCCCCAGTCTGTGTTATAGAGCTTTTTCTGTCTTTCTGAGACATCTGCCCCTTACACATTCCACCAGCATTGGGGAAGAGGGTACATGTGACATGCAAGGCTTCAGTTTTAGTGCCTAGTCACTATTGGGCAGCCTTCTGAATACTCTTCATCTTTGTGACAGCTAGCAAGATGGCTCAGCAGGTAAAACTTGCCACACATTAGAACCAGCTCCCAGGACCTCTACAGTAATGCTCTGGCACACATACTCTGGTTCGCAGATGCATACACAGACATGCCATACACATAATATTAATAAATAAATCTTTTTCTTTTTTAATTTATTTTTATTTTATGTGCATTGGTGTTTTGCCATGAGTGTCAGGTCCCCTGGAACTGGAATTACAGACAGTTGTGAGCTGCCATGTGGGCGCTAGGAATTGAACCTGGGTCCTCTGGAAGAACAGTCAGTGCTCTTAACCACTGAGCCATCTCTCTAGCCCCTAAATAAATCTTTTAGAAGTGTAGGACCCACATAGCTGAGTTAAGGTGATGCCTCTGCCCTTTACTAGCCATGTGACCTTGAGTGAGTTAATTCACAGCTTTGAGCCTTTACATCAGCATGAGGAAAATGGGAACAAGGATGTCACCTTCACAGGATTATTCATATAAAAATATAACCTGGCATATGGTGTATACATTCATTCATTCCCTCCCTCACTGAGCCCTTATGTAGGGCATACAGAAGACAGTGGTACAGATGTGAGCCCTGTCTCCCTAGAGCTTTCTATTTATTGTGGGGAGAGAGCAATATACACACATCCAAGTTTTGGAGGTTCTAGCGAGATAATGAACAGGCACCATGATAGAGAAGGGTAATCCATCCATGAAGCAGAGCTTGCTTTCTGATTCCAACTAGCCAACTAAGCAGGCCTCTGAGGTGATAGCATCTCTAAAGGTTGGAGAGCTGGCTATGCAAAGGGGCCAAGGCAAAGAGAACTTTCTAGGCGGAAAGGGGAAAATGGGTATTTTTGAGTCGATGACGTGAGATGCAGCTTGTCCAGACAGTGACAGCAAAGCCATTGGTGCTGCACTCTTCCTCTCTTCGGTCTCACTAAGCTTTCTTTCCACCTGCTGACTGTTGCCTCCAGAGGTGTGGGTCAGCTGGTTGTAGAAGGCTCCTAGTAAGACTCCCATTGGCCAGTTTCACTCTGCCTTTCTGACTCAAGGGCACTTACCCTGTGCACTTTTGTGGGGTACTCATCCTTGCAAAGCCTGTGTAGGCTGCTGTACCGACCACTGCCTGTGATTGATGCCAGCTGTCAGTGTTCAGTAGTAGTCTGAAAGGTCAGTGTGCGTCTAGGCTAGCCCAAACCTTGCTGGTAAGATTGACTGGCCCTCAACTCCCTGCCTGCTTCTCCTGGTAGCAGCAGTAAGACTCAACCCCACCACTTCTCAGCCTGCTCCTCCTCCCTGCCTTCTGTTTCCTTCAGTGGCACTGCTGCTCATTTCCTACACCTGACTGAGCAGCTCTGTTGAAGTCACACAGTCCTGCTGAAGTCAGACAGGGTTCAAATCCTTTTATGGTTCTGCCGAGATCATGTGATCACATGTCTTTGCTGTGGACTCCTAAGGGCCTTATCACTTCTTCCCAACCTCCTTCAAATGCCTTCTTCACTCAGCAACTAGGATGACCTTCAAAAAACATGAATATGTCCTGTCATTTCCCTGCTAAAACACTTGGAAATGCCTTAGTATACATAGCACAAAATGGAAGATTCTTAATGTGACCTTTTATGGTCCAGCTCCATCTCAGTCTGCTATTTTGGCTGCTCTCATTTCTTAAACAGGGCAAGCTGTGGGTCTTTTTAGTTTTGGTTTGGGTGTTTTTGATGCTAGGGATTGAACCCAGGACATTGCACATGCTCAGCAAGCACTCTACCACCAAGGTCCATCTCAGCTTCAGGGTCTTCTTTGTTGTGATCCAGCTGTAGGAACCCTCACTGTGCACTGAACTAGTGCCTGCTCATGATTTGTGTCTCTTTTTAGAAGCCATTCTTTAAAGACACCTTCCCAAGTCTGTGCTTTAGAGATGTCTCATTTCTTTGCATTACATACTTTACGGTCTTTCTTGGCACAGTGACTATTCTTTTCTCTATTGAGTGGTATGATCCTGTACTCCATAAAGGCAAGGAAGTATATATATTTTGTCCTTGTGTGTTTGTGTGCCCCTAGTACCTGGCCTGGACTGAAAGTCAGCAGGAATGGCCAAATCTCCAGGGAATTAGGTTAGTGTTATTTTGGAACCAAAAGGTATATCAAGTTTCTATTACTATCTTAATGCGTGTCTCAGGCTCACTCTGTTGAACAAGGACTTGGTCCCAGGCATCTGATTTTAAGCCCCTACTGCCTATTGAAGTTCTGTCTTTTCTTTCAGGTCTTGGATGTGCTGGGTTTGTGTGTGGTGGTTCTACAATTCCACAAGAACCAGCTCCTCCCCCTGGCTCATCGGGCCTGGCCTTCACTTGTGCACCGACTCACTTGTGATGACCCTCTGGCAGTGCTCAGAGCCTTCAAGGTACTGACCCCTCAGTCTTCTGAATTACTTCTCATTATCTGACCTCTGGGCACAGACTTTGAAGAAAGTAAAGAAAAATAAAAGAACAGAAGAAAGCCGGGTGATGGTGGCGCATGCCTTTAATCCCAGCACTCGGGAGGCAGAGGCAGGTGGATCTCTGTGAGTTCGAGGCCAGCAGGGTCTACAGAGCTAGCTCTAGAACAGCCAGAGCTACACAGAGAAACCCTGTCTCAGAAAAAGAAAAAGAAAAGCACAGAAGAGACTAAACGACACTTTCTTCAGAATTTAAAGCTGAGTGATCTCATAAAGCAAAGGCCACCAATATTCACTGAGCATCTCTTGTGTGCCAGGCAATAAGCTTGACATTGTCCACATGGAAGTTCATGTCATAGTAACCTGCAAGGTGCTTTTTACCTCCATTTTTGGCCAAGAAGGAAACAAGTTCAGAGATGATAACATACCTTGGAACTCTACAGCTAGTAAGGGATAGAACCCAGGTCAGACTCATGCTTAGTGAACCATATGAGAGTCCAGATGACAGCCACTTCTGCCCAGCTGAAGCCAGTCACCCATTTTCAGGGGGGATTTAGGTACAGTTTTGTCAAGGATGAAATAGAACTCTGGTGAAGGCCTTTGAAAAGCTACAGCCCTGTAGAGATGTCATTCTCCCTGGTTAGTTTGGCTTATATTAGCACATGAATTTTCACTTATTTATTTATATCCTTCCTTGTTCTAAAAAGCACTTAACGGCGTCCTACAGAGATACGTTTGCCATGCAAGACAGCATAAATTAGAAGTGGATGAGCAAGATGAAGCAGAGGGAAGAGATGTGGAGGGGCGGCAGATGGGAGCTGGAAATGCAGTCAGTATGCCTGGGAGAAGTAGTCTGGTTTCCTGTAAGATTCTCCAGTAGATACTAAGCCAGAATACCAGCTTATTTGAAGGACATAATTGTTAATGTTAATTCCAAAGCAAAATGCATGAAATGGGTGTGTGTGTGTGTGTGTGTGTGTGTGTGTGTGTGTGTGTGTGTGTG
>CABHPP010102793.1:0-23566 GCA_902168425.1 Peromyscus attwateri | reverse complement strand
TGTGTGTGTGTGTGTGTGTGTGTGTGTGTGTGTGTGTGTGTGTGTGTTAAGAGGGAAGGAGGAGAGAGAGAAGGTATGTGTGTAGAGAAAGAGGAGAGAGCCTGGGGGAGGCAGAGAGGGAAGGCCGTATTACTAAATCTTATTCAGATGTACTGTTTCCCTTTATGAAAATTAATAGGTTATTTGAAATGACAGCCAGCCAGTGTAGAAAAATGAAAACATACTAAGATATTTGAGCTGGAAGTGGGGCTGCTTTTTCCACATGCAGACACATTAATAGTGCTTTACCTGAGGTCATGTGATACAGCTAAGGGCCCTTGAGATGAGAACCTTACTCTGCAGACTGGACAGACACTGTGTGCCATTATGCCTTGCTTACCAATTCTTAAAGAAATTCCTGTCCTCCTGTTCACTCAGTCTTGTGCAGCGGGGCAAAACATTTCAATATGTTCTGCTACAGAAAGTTTAAACGACACATGCAAAGAGACTGCCTGTTGTGAAAGATAGAAAAAGGGTGATGTACATGAGAGATTATACAGTCGAACAGACGGAATGCAGATATGGCTCCAGCCACAGGGACCAGCCTTAGCTTAGCCAGGGACCATAGCCTGGTCACCATCCCGACGCCTGTACATGGAAGCTGCTGAGCCTCAGAGTCTGTGTTTGCTCAGCTAGCAAGAGTTAAAAGCCCAAGTCTTCTCAAGGGATGTTAGGAAGATTCCAGAGATGATCTATGTAAACTGCTTTAAGCGTGCTCGCGCTCTCTCTCTCTCTCTCTCTCTCTCTCTCTCTCTCTCTCTCTCTCTCTCTCTCTCTCTCTCTCTCTCTCTCTCTCTCTCTCTCTCTCTCTCTCATCAGAAACAGGAAAGGAAATCAAGGTATTAATCATATTATTCCTCCAACTCAAGCTCCCTCTGAATTACTCTCCATGTAATCTGTATTTATGGATAGAAGCATCCATGCCTTGGAAGCAGAGACCTCCAAATTCATAACTGTCAGAATCACAAACCATGGGCAAGGAATTAACAGCAATAATTCCATTCTTTTTTCTAAGTAGAGCCCTAGATAGAATTGAATTAGCAACCATGTCCCAGCCTTCTTGCTGCTTTAGCAGTTTGCAGTCACCAGGCTGGGGGCTGTTTCTGCAGGTTTTACAGACACTTGGAAGCAGATGTGGCGATTTTCTCCGGAGCCGGTTCTGCAAAGATGTCCTGCCAAAATTGGCCAGCTCCTTAATCACCCAGGCCCCCATCAGTGCCCGGGCTGGACCAATTTATTCTCACACACTGGCCTTCAAGCTGCAGCTGGCTGTTTTGCAGGGCCTGGGTCCTCTCTGTGAGAGTCTGGACTTAGGTAGGTATCACATGGGTCTTCTGGCCTCAGAGCCAGCACAGGACTCGATGCCCCCTACTTTGCATCCTCTGCCTAGTAGTGCATGTGTCCCTCACCTCCCTTCTTATATACTTCCTTCAATCTACCCTGGCCCCCCATCTGTCCTTTTACCTTTGGTAGTCCTGGCTTGCTGGACAGAGTAAAGCACCCAGGGAATCTTGCATGGCTAATCTTAGGTCCCCAGACAGTGGTTGGTTATTGCTTGTCCCAAATGCAGTCTGAGGGCCTGAGGCTTGTTTTGTTTTTCTGCCCTGCAGGTGAGGGTGACCTGAATAAAGTGGCTGATGCCTGCTTGATTTACCTCAGCACCAAACAGCCCGTGAAATTACAAGAGGCTGCCAGGAGGTACGTCTGCTTCATCACCCGCATCTCTTTACGTTTGTTCTAAATTATAGATGATTTGCTAATGGTGAGCAGAGTTGAGGCAATCTCTGCTCTCTTTTCTCTCTGCTTGCCAGGTTAAGATGATTTCTTTAGCTGTGCCAACTCCAAAGATGGTATTTTGACTAGATGCTTTTTGCACGTGACCTTTTCCTGTGCTGCAATGTCAGCAACAATTCCAGAGGGCCACAAAGCAGAAAGACCGGGTGCTGGAGGGAACCCAAGCCTCCCTGGCTGGAGGGTTTCCATCTCTATTCTGTTCCTTGTGATCAGTGATCCGGCACCTTTCTGTGCCTCTGCTCCCTCCATAGCGAAGCCAGAGGAAAGCACCAGGTGTGCCATGACTAACTACAGAAAGTCATAGATGGAAGAAGATTCTGTGCAGAACTGGGTGCAGTGCAGACAGATGTGTGCCTGTCTCTAGTGTTCATACCACTCAACTGCTTCTGGCAGTAAGCTGACCCAAAGAGCAACTTGATAGACCTTTTGATTCCAAAATTCCATGAGCCTAATTTCCCAGGGTTTTGGCCATGCCTGTTAGAAAATAGCTGTGCCTCTAACACAAGCTATTTCGGTTCCACAAGGACTGAGTGATTTTTCTCATAAGCTGAAACTGAGCACAGCAGCATCCTTAACTTAAGACCCAGAGTGCACCCTGGCCCCCTTTCCCCAGCACTCCTGCCTGCTGGGAACAGCCTGTGCTCTGCAACTGCCTGCCCCTGGACACCTGCTGCCTGGCCTGCCAACTTCATGTAGGCATAGCCCCTCCTCCTCGGGTATCTGGAGTTAGCCCTCATCATCCTTCCTGGGGTGGGAGTCAGGCGACTCCTCATTCCCCCTAGGAGCTGGGAAGGCTGCTCTGACTGTGGAATGAGGAGAGCAGCATGCTCCCTTATCCATTCCCTACAAATGAGGGGAATATCTTTTGGAATTGATTTGTTGTCTTTGCAATTCTTTGCTCTTGATTTCCCTCGTAGCTTTGTTTCCTTCTGTCCCTTTCCTGTCAAATCTCTTAGACCCAAAATCAGTCCTGGTTTCTGGAGCATAGGGGTACATCCCAAAGAGTTTCTTATCCTCAGGCACTCCTGTTCCTTAAAGAACCAGCATAAGGTGAAAGTGGTCCTTCCTGAGCCAAACTATAGTTGGTTATGCTGTGACTTAAGGTGCAACCCAAGGACATGATGACTTTATCTTAGAATAAATTCTTTTGAGTTACAGAAATCTGATTTTCACACTTCCCATCCCAGTCTGCTTTTCTTAAATTCACTGCATACCATCCTTCAAATTTAGAACCATCAAGCTAATAGTCACAATACATTTATCTTTTCATTTCTAATTCTTTTTTTGCCACTGAAAGTGATTAAGCCCAGAATTGGACCTTGCTGCATCTTAAGTTGGTGTTGAAGGTGGCTGGAGGAGGAGAACACAGTCAGACCACTTGGTTGTGGCTCCCTGCTTTGCCCCAGTACCTTCCCTTCCACCCAGAGGGTTGAGTCACGTGACTGTGTCTGCCTTGTGGGAGCCAGGGGAAGTACAAAGCTGATTGCTTCACCCACACCTCATCTGCAAACTTATATTGAAGAAGGTGGGGGTTGAGAATCAGTGTTGTCCTTGATCAGGAGCTGATTTAGCATCTTGATTCAGAAATTAATGAGGTCTCTAAACGGGAGGAGTCACCCAAGACAATAGACAGGCCTGATGTCCTGAGCCACCACATGGAGTGAGGGCCCTGGTGAGGCTGATTGCATTGAAGCAGTCATGGTAGTCCTGAGGAGAGAGTGGGTGGGGGCCAGGGCCAGCCTGTTTGTCCTTAGTTCTCTTTCTTAACCCCTGGATCCCTTCCTAAGAGAACGCCTATCTGCCACTTAGAAGATTGTCTGCTCCTCTTCCATTCCAAGTACCAATAGTCAAGCTACCGTAACCCATGAGCCACCACAGAAGCCTCTGTACCAGCTACTGCCTCCACCTCTGCCCCCGAGGATTCACCACATAGCCCGAATAACACAACACACACTCATGGAAGACAGGAAAGCTCTTGTGTTTGGAGAGTTTGTAGCAGGTTTTATAAAAAAGACAGACCTCACCGGGCGGTGGTGGTGCACGCCTTTAATCCCAGCACTTGGGGAGGCAGAGCCAGGTGGATCTCTGTGAGTTCAAGGCCAGCCTGGGCTACAGAGCAAGATCTAGGACAGGCACCAAAACTACACAGAGAAACCCTGTCTTGAAAACAAACAAACAAACAAAAGACAAACCTTAGCATAATCTCCAAAAGTAACAGGGAAAGTCAGAAGGGCCCACAGATGGCCCAGCTCCCTTCAGAACAGGTGAGCTCCCCACCCTGCTCCTCTGTCTGCCAGAGAGCTGGTAAGGGAAGCTTGGAGGCCGGGGGCTCCTCTGAGGCCCTGCCCTCTACAAGATGGTGAGCCTCGTGCCCAGGGAGTCGGTGCTTCTGTGGGCCTCGGAGCCATCATGATGTGAAACACAGGCAAAGCTGGCAACTGGTGAACATGCCTTTCATCCACACCATGGCTGTTTTCATTCCCCCATTTGCTTTTCCTGGCTCCAAAGAATGTCCAAGCCTCTGTTTGCTTTTTTAATTTGTCCTATTAAATATAGCCTTCATGGTAGGCTTTTACATCCAGATTGTAAACTCTGGAAATGGAAATTGATCAGGGGGTGGTTGATATAACCAAGGCTGTAAATGCTAAGAGTGGAGCTGCCATTCCAGTTTAATGCTTTTATCTGGTAAATGTGCCTTGTAAGGAGGGGGCATAAATCTTATAACTTGGGGGAGCGGTGGGGGTAGGAGATAACCTTGCTGCTTTCTACCACAAGGTGTCACTGTTAACTGGCTATGGGGGGAGGGGGAGCTCCTTCAAATCCCATGTATTTAAGTAACTTTAATGGATGACAGATAAGCAAATCATATTCAGGGTGTGGGAAGAGTGGCCAACAAACCAAGGCTACAAAGAAGGCAATGAGCCTTGAATCAGCCCTGCCCACCTAAGCTAGAGGCAGAGGCGAGCGTAACGGTTTTAAATTCCCAAGGGACCCAGGAGCCTCCAGGATATCTCCCAGCATATAGTTCTGTGCCCTTCTGACCATTGACGCCTTGCCATTTCATACCTGAAAAGAATTCCTGAGGAGAGCAACTCCCCCACTCTTGTAGCCCCATCCCAATTTCCTTTTTCCTTGAATATGAGCACTCAGTGGGCCAGTCTCCGGCTAGCCTCTGAGGCTTGTCCTCCAGCAAGGTCTTCTATCATATGCATCTTCACTCTGGGCCAAAAGCAAATAAAAACTAGGCAATATCTCCTGGTAAAACATGAAGTCCGTCCCCAAGGAGTTTCATGATAAAACAGAGCTCCAAGGCTGCTTGGTCTCTATCAACTCCTGCCCCCAGCCAACCCCAGAACCTAGCTAGGGATGCAGGTAGCCACCAGCTAGCATACCTTCTGGCCATGCAGGTCCTGATGCTGTTATTGCTTAGTCTTGGGGGTGGGGGGTTGAGGGCACACAGTCTCATTTACCTTCCTTCACCTGATATTGTGTGAAAGCAAGTAGCACCAGTTGGACAAACTAGGTTTAGGTCCTACGTCCTGTGATATGTGGCCGCATGGGATCCATTGCTTTTCCGTTCCTCCCTCTATGAGGAGATGGTGGTGATGCCTTCCCCTTAAGGTCTTTGTACAGATGAATTGTTTTTAGGTGATCAGAAAGTCAACTCTGAAAATTGTGTGGTGAACTTCCATGTGCCAAGCACTGTTTTGGGTACTGAAAATAGAAGAGAAGACAGGAGCCTCTACCCTCACAGTGCATGTGTTTCTGTATGTATGTACACATTAGGAAATGCATGTGTGCATACACTAACCGAATGATGTGGTGTCAGACGCACAGACACCTGGACGCAGCCTGCCTTCTAAATGTTCTTGTTACTGAAGTCTGAACAGGGCTTTCTTCTCAAAAGGGTTTTTTGTTTTTTTTTTTTCCACGTTAATTGGGGCACCCCTTTTCATCCCATTTGTGGGGGAAGTCAGGAGCAGGTTTGAAGGTTCATTTATTGACTGACTTCCCAGCTCTCTTTCTAGCAGTAGGATCCCAGCCCATCAAAGAACCAGCTGGTGCCTTCAAACCCTGGGCAACACAGACTAGCACAGGCTCCTTCATTTCATCCTCACCAGAGACCGACTCCTCTCTGCGCCACCCACTGGCCTGTCTGTTTGAACAGATCAGGAGCCACTGAGGTGATCCACTAGTTCAGCTAGCTCAAAATGAATAGCCTGTCCCCTGAATGGGGTGGGCAGCTCGCTTGAGGCCTGAATGCAAAGCTGTTTCCCCTGGGTTGCACCTGGCGTGGAAATGAGGGCGCTCCTCCTCTTTTCCCTTCTGACATTTGATTAATAGTTGACAAATCCAGACCCAAGTAGTTAGCTTTCCTATTATCCATCTTTTGACAGGCACTGCTGCTTTCTTTTCAAGGCCCATTGTTCTAAAAATACACTCAGATCTGAAGCTGTTCACTGTGCACATCGAGGCATGATTTCATGGTGTCAGAGATAAGAGACATCTGCCATGCAGATTATAAACAGAGCAGGTTCTGGGTTTCAGATATGAAGGCAGAGATCTCGGCACTACTTAAACCATGTGTTGCCAGTATTTTCCTGAGGCTGTAGTGTGTTGTGGGATTGCTAACCTGCTAGAGTTTGCAGCCGGTGTGTGTAAGGGGGGAGGGGGGGTAAGCTTGCCTATACATGTGCATGCAGAGGCCAACTGCCAAGATCAAAAGCACGCACCGTCATACCCCAGCAGAAGTACATTTCTAAGAAACACTTCTCACTGCACCCGTCGTGGGAGCTGCTGGCTTAGTGCCAAAGCATGGGTCACAGAAAAAGAATTTGAGTAGGAGAGGGCAAGACATTTAGATTGTCACAGAAGTGGCATCTTTCTTGTAGGGGCAGGAAGCACTGCACATGGCCTCTTAGTATACTAGCCAGTGCTGAGACCAGAGGCTGCTTTGAAGCCAGTGGCAAGCAGCACTGTCATGGAACCTTAGCCTAGGGGCCTGGAAGTAGAAGAGCTAGCCAGATGGAAGGGGCTGCATTTAAAACCCACCCAGTAGGACTTCAGCCCTGCTAGGTTCTGGCTTCCTTTTGAATTATCTCTAACAGATTGGGCCTCTCCGTGTCATGTCCTTTTAAATATGCATGAAGCAATGGAGGCATTCTACTGCATTTATGATACTCTATCTTGTGGTACTTTAGGGGCATGATTAGCATCATACGCTGCTACTGGTGTATATGGTTTTAAATCCTGTCTTCTCTGCATTTAAATATTTTTAATGGGAGTCTGAGTGTGCATGTTGGAGGTCGATCGATGGATGAATGGTTTTGAACAGGTAAATATAGTTAGGTCTAACAAGTAAGTATAGCAGCAAAGGTAATTGGTAGCATGTATTTGGAGAGTAAATTGTTGCTTCCAGTCATAATCCCCCATTCCCAACATTTAGAAACAAAAAAACAGCCTCGGTGCATAGGAAGATAGCTAAATTGAATAGCAAGAAAGGACAGGCTTGAAATACTGGTCACCCAATGAACCGAGACCCATTAGAGTAAATTACCAAGTGTGGAAACATAGCCCCACTGCTTGCTGGCTGGGACAAGTCAACACCCTGGGCATCCATTTGTTTAAAAGGCAGCACACAGCCTCATTTGCAGTATTGGCATGCACGGAGTAATGGAGGGAGAGATGGCCAGAGAAAGGGGTGTGGAGGCTGTTCTGCCAGAGAGGGGAACAGGCCTGCTTCCCAGTAAGTGATGTGCCTTCAGTCACATTTGCTCAGGCCCCTGTGGAAAGAGTATGTGCCGTGCTCCTAGGGAGATACCCCAGAACCACTTCCTTAGACGCTCCAAATAGACAAACAGATCACAAAGCTACAAGTTCTTTACCTCTGGCATTTGCCCTGACAGCTCCTGGGAGCATTTTATAAATCCAGAAAGAGACAAGGAACACCAGATCCCTCAAGCAAGTAATTGACAGAAAAGGAATAGCCTGTCACCCAGCAGAGCTGGGAGCCTGGGAGCCTTGCACTTCAGTTACAGTTTATTTAGCAATGCTAGAACCTGATTGGTTTAGAGTTTTCTAGAGTGGCCTTTGAGCAGATGCTGTCTAGACAGGTGGTGAAGACATACTCTGCGCCTGCAACACAGGGCTCTTGTTTTGGTTTTGCCACTGGGGGTGGGGGTGGTAGTGGTGGTGGGGGTGGTGGGGGTAGTGGTGGTGCTGGTGGTGGTGGAGGAGGTGGAGGTGGAGGAGGAGGATAATCCAGTGCACAGGATGCAGAGCCTGTGGAAGCCAGACAGCACCTTGGAACCATCTATCTGCCCCTGGAGTCTCCACTGGCCGTGTGCACTCCTTGGGAATCCTGGCTGCACCCACAGAGGGCCTCTAGAATGGCTTAGCCATACTACACTATGATGTCTGCCTTTTCCAGCAGATGGGTCCCTAAACCATAGCCTTCATCAACCACCTTTGCAGCATCTCAGAGACCCAGCACAGTGTCTGCACTGACTGGACGCTTGTGAGTGTCTGAACCACAAAGATGAGGCCCTGATTCTGCTAGCTAGATTCCGTTAGCACACTTCTTGTCTCCCCAGGCCACCACACCCCATCTGACTCATTGGAGCAGCCCAGCACTGATCCTGAAGGAGTGCTCTCCTTCTGTTGGTTTGGCCTCTGGAGTTTATTAGGTACTTACTGATACCCGTCAACTGTAGATAGGGCTGAAGTGCAGGGAAATGGCTGCCTGCATGAAGTGAAATTCAATAAAACCGCATTTTAAGTGAAAAATCAGTATAAACACCAGGCTTCTTTGCCATGGAAACAGAGGTTGCTTAGAAACTGCCTAACGGCGAGTTCTAAATTTTTTAAAGTCAAGTTATCATTTAAGCTACACAGCCCTACAGGTTATTGAGAGATAATCACCTGCCTCGGGACATGTGGAGGCATGAGGCACAGCTGAGTGCCTCCTGTGCCCTGGGGACCAGGTCATCTCTTGATAACTGTGCTCCCCGGAGCCACCAATTTGGGCCTGGGGGAAGGAGAAAGGAGTTTTTGTTCAGAAGTTAAATAGTGTACGTTCTCTTTGGGTTTGAAAAAAGATGAAACTGGCCATTTGGCATGTTCAACAACCATCCCTGCCGTGTCTGGAGATAGACTGGGGACATGTTGCAGGCAGCTGCCCTGGTCACTCAAAGCAGAGGGCTTACCTTTGTCTTCTGGCTTGATTATGCAGAAAGGCTGGGCGAGAAGTGGCCCCAAGCAAAGTGCTCCGAGTAGAATCAAAGCCAGGCCTCTGGAGCCCTCGGAACCCAGTCTGCCAGACATCAGGCTCAGCCAGCAGGGCCAAGCCAACAGGGCCCCTGAAGAATTGGTCAGTGTTTAGGGTTCAGCAGACCACATGCTCCTGCCCAGCAAGTGTGCAGCTGCTCCTGCCAGCCACCTGCCTTCATGGTGCGGGTTCACTCCCCACCTCAGGCATGCAGACGGTGAAATACACTGCATTCAGCTGTCCCTAAAATAACAGACAAAATTAGAGCCCTGTGGCTGAGAATTGGGCCCCACCAAAGCACTGTGGAGTTGCATGAGACAAAAGACAGATGTTTTGCCCTTTTCAGACTGAGCATTATCCATAGCAGGTGATGCTGCTGGAGGTGGTGGTAATAATCATTCCTCAGGCCCATGGTCCCCACCCCAGCCCCGTGTCTCTCTCCCTCTCTTTTTGTCTGCCTCTCTCTCTTTCTCTTCCTCCTTCTGTCTCCCCCCCCCCCCCCCTTTCTCTCTCTCTCTGCCCCTCTCCCCCCCCCTTCCTCCCCCCCCCCCCCCCACCCTTCTCATCTCTCTCTGTATCTCTATCTCTCTCTGTCTCTGGAACAGTGCTTTCATTAGGCACTCGGTACTTCCCTGCCCCTCCCCTCCTGTCTCTTCCCCTGAGAACAATGCTTGGGGAAGCTAGACTGCCTGACCATCCTTGGGAGGAGTGGAAGCAGGCTCTGGAGGCAGGATCTTTGCTTCCAGCAGCTGAGGCAGGAGGAGGAACTTGCTTGCTTGAGCATCTACCCTTTCAGGAGCAAAGCACTGACGTCTAAAATGATTTCTTAGAGCTTGGCTCTGCTTAATAAAAGCGGGTGAACTCTGCACATGCTTTCTTTGCTTCCCTGTTAGCATATTATTTGGAGATCCTGGAGGGTCAATGCAGCATCCTATTCAGCCTGCTAAAGGGGTCTCAGGAAATGAGTGTTGCTATGCTCCCAACCTGTGAGCAGAGCAGAGCTGTGGCTGAGCTGGGCCTCGGCACCTTCTGCTGACTGCTGCCCAAATAAAAATATTCCTTGAAGGAAGAGCAGCTGCAATTTGAGAAATTGTTTCAGTTCTTAAAGTAGAGGGAAAAAAAACAAATGAAATCATTTGCATTCTAACAGTCTTTGGCACCAAGGGAAACTGTCAACAGTGTCACGTGTAAACAGAAATGTGCTTCCCGGGTATTTTTTTTTTTTTGGTATGTTTTTTATCATTTCCCTCACCACTCTAATTATCAAAGATATTTTTGTTTTTAAACAAAAATTGTCTCCCACGCAGGCCCCATCTCTTTTCTGCAGTGAAGTGGAAACGATGAATTAGAATAGTATAATCACTTCTTCAGCAACCACTGTGTAGGTTATAAACAAGATTATTCTAAGCTAACACACACACATGCACACACAGTCACAGATGCACACACATACGCACACATAGTCTCCCACCCCCAGGATATGTCTATCACACACAAGGAAGAAAACAAAACTGGCTTCATAGGGTAAAGCCCAGCTCCCCCAAGGGCACAGGTTTTTCAGATTAATGAAATTAAAAACCAAAAATTAAGTTTTATTTAGCAATCCTTTTATTCCCATTTGACACTCAAAAGTATGCTAGAGGCCCCTAGAAATAATTGGCAAGAATAAGATAATTGTTCCTATCTATATAGTTGTTCCTCAGTACCCAGGAGGGATTAGCTCCAGGCCTGGTAGGTACCAAGTCCCTTTGTGAAATGACAACGTGTCTGCACAGCATGGGCACGTGGTGATCACCTTACACGTTGTAAACCCTGAATGCTGGTTACACTGTGATGACAGGGGAAAGCCTGTGTTAGGTTCAGTACAAGTGGAATTTGGCTTCCAAGTGTTTTACTCCATCACTAGTTGAGTCTGGTGCATCCACTAATCCTGGGGTCTGATGGTATTTTTATCTGGTAAATGGGGGGGAGGGGGGTGTCACTTGGAGATGGTCAAGAACAACATAGAATGGCACATGTGTGAAAATTGTAACAAAACCCACTACTTTGTATGCTAACTTCAAAAATAAATTTAAAATATGCTTGGGGGCTGGTGAGATAGACAGTAAAGGCACTTGCTGTGGAGCCTGATGCCCTGAGTCCCATCCCAGGACCCACATGGTAGAAATCGAGAACCTACTCCTGTATGTTGTCCCTTGCCTCCACACATGGCATGCACATGTCCAACACACACACACAATAAATAAATGTTTTGTTGTGTTTTTTTTTTTTTTTAAGTTTAAATGGAGTTAGTAAGGACTGATCTGTGTTTTAAACCTTGGCCAAAACCTGTAAAATGACAAAACTGAAAAACAGGTGTGGTTGTACTAAAGGAATTCACCAGCACTTGGTAAGTGGAGGAAGGAAAATCAAGAGTTCAAGGCTAACCTTGGCTACATAGCAAATTTGAAACTAGCCTGGGTTACATGAGACCCTGTCTCAAAGAAAAAAAGGGGGGGGGAGGGAAGCAGTGGGGAAACTGAGGCCAAACCATGTGTATAGTTTCCACAGCTCCATAACCAGTGATAATTGATAACACATTTTGTTCACCCTGTTCCTGTTCTTCCTTGATGATGACCTCGTAACCTTTCCCAGACCCTTTCCAAAATGTAAAGACTCCAGGAAGGGGTATCCCTCAAAGTCCTTAGTCAGTCGGGAGCCTGTTGGTCAGCAGATACTCACTGAGTGCTTACAGTGTGCTGAGCCAAGGGAAACCCAGCAGCCACAGTCCATGCCACTGTGAGACGGCTAAGGGCAGAAAGAGTCCTGAGAGAGGGAGAGACGGGAGGCCACTTGGACAGAGTGGGAAAGCAGTCTCTCCAGCAGGTGATGCAGTGGGTGGGCTGACAATTGCCCTGGGATTGAACAGCCAGGTGTGGGAGGTTGACACGGGACTGTCTAGTCTGGTGGCCCCGGGCACATGACTGGTGGTTCAGAAATAGGAGTTGAACAGATAATAGCCAAAGTTGGGGTCAAGGTGAAGGATTTCATTCCTGGTAACACTGTGGCCTTGGCCCTTGAGCTCCAGGTTGTGTTTGTACAGGACATTAGAGCCCTGGGCTAGCCTTCAATGAGCACTTAGTCTGTTGGCCTTGTACTCAGACCTCTAAGAAGCCATGGCTCTGAGTGGCCAGAGTGGGTCCATCCAGGGGCACAGGAGGACCTTGAAGAACAGACGTTAGGGGCTTGCCCAGGTCCCCAGGCATAGCTGGTGATGCAGGGCTAGGCCTGGCATTCCTTCAGACTCCAGCTTTACACAGAAGAGCTTCTTTGTGTCAGTATTGCTTCCCTTGGACTAATTACTATTTAACTCCATGTCAATGGATCGGAAGCTGTTCTCCGCTCTTTCTGTTAGGCTTTGGACCATCCTAATGGCCCTGTCTTAGGATCTAAGTGGGTTCCCTCTGCTCTTTGAAGTGACTTGATATTGTGATCAATTCCTTCTCAGAGAGCCCAGTAAACAGCCTCTGGGATGAACAGTAGCCCGCCCTCCTTCCTCCTCCCCTCCATCTCCCCTACTGATGCCATCCTCTCTCCACAGTGTCTTCCTCCACCTGGCGAAAGTAGACCCCGACTCCACCTGGCTTCTCCTGCATGAGCTGTACTGCCCTGTGCAGCAGTTCACAGCCCCCCACTCCAGCCTTCACCCAGTGCAGCTGCGGGGGGCCGCTGAGCAACAGAACCCCTATGCCACCAATGTGCTCCACCTGCTCCAACAGCTACAGTGACCCTGCCGGACCCTGCCAGCCAGAAGCTGAGCTGAGGCACAGGCCCTGATGGAGGTGGTTGCAGCAGCACAGAGGTGGTGAAGGTGGATTAGACAGCCGATCGATGTGTAAATTGATCGATCACACAACTGCTTAGAAATTGGATTAAAGGAAAGGAGCTGACTGTTGTTTATATTTCACTCTTCATGTTTCAGATGACATTGTCTGGCGGCTCGAAGAGCTTAACTCCTTAGCCTACAGTCTGCACAGCCCATCTGCCTCACGGGTCCCTACACACACACACACACACACACACATACACACACACACACTCACACACACATATCCCTGTGCTCCAGTTCCAAGGGATCCAACACCCTCTTCTGACCTCCACAGGCACCAGACTTGCACATGGTGCATAGACACACATGTGAGCAAAACACCCATAAGATAAATAAATCTTTTTAAAATTTTTAATGAGATATTGATTTATTCCTCACATTTCTTTATGGGGTATATGGGGCATGCCATATCAGTCATGTCATTCATCAGAGGACAACTTACAGGAGTCGCTTCTCCTTCCTGTGTGGTTCCCAGGGGTTCACCTCAGGTCAGCAGGCTTGGCAGATGTACCTTTACCTGTTGAGCCGTCTTCCCAGCTCCCCCACCCCACTTTTTTAAGACACAGAGTAACACTGTAGCCTTGGCTCTTCTGGAACTCACTAGGTAGCCCAGGCTGGCCTTGAACTCATGACAATTCTCCTTCCTCAAGTTCCTGAGTACTGGGATTACAGACATGAACCATCACACCCAGCTTGATTTCATATTTGTTTGTTTGATGTGTGTGAGTGTTTTGCCTCATGTATGTATGTATATAACCATGTGTGTGTTGGGTGCTGAAGCATGTCGGAAGAAAGTGTCAGATCCCCTAGAACCAGAGTTATGGATAGTTTGAGCCACCATGTGGGTGCTGCAAACCAAACCTGGGTCCTCTGGAATAGTTGCCAAGTGCTCTTCCCTGCTGAGCCATCTTTCCAGCCCTATCTTCTTGATTTCCTAAGTTTTACTGTTGGTACCGGCACACTAGCCCTTGTACAGGCTGAGACAGGTGTGGCTGAGCCGTGAAGTGTGTCCAAGGCCGTGGGTTTGATCCTAGCACCACACTCAGCCCTGCCCACTTGTCTAGTTCACTGACCTGGGAGTTATTCTCAAGCAGATCCTAGATGTCTTATACAAGTTTTTCAATGTGTAAGTGTAATGCCTGTGTGGCTGCATATAAAAAGCCCAGCAGGGACCCTGTGATGTTAGCCGTTCCGTGTCTTCATTTTCCCATCACATTTGAATCAGTGTATACATTGGGGTACTCTAATACTTGTAATTTTCAGCTGCCCCCTGCACCTCTCTTTCCTTGGAAGGTTTGCTGGAAGGATATAGGCTGTCTATTCCTGGCCTCCTAGTCCTGCTAAATGGATTTACTAATTGCATCCATACATCAAGCTCTTCTGGAATTTCTGTAAACTAGGAAACAGCAAGAGTCCTGGGTCAGGTGTGCCATTTTTTTTTTCCTTCCAGATTCCTGGCTTAGCATTATCCCCTATAGGTGCCTCAATCAGGAGCTACAACTTTCCTTGTATCGGCAGTCATCGGTGCCCACCTGTTACCACTCACTCATTAAGGTTGCCAAATACTGCTTTGCTAAGTCTCCCATGCAGATTTGCCTTTGCCTGGGGTATCTGTGAGCCAGGAATCATCCCTTTCTCAGGTATGTGTAGCTGCAGCTACCATTTATTAGAAAAGGCAGGGAAAAAAAAATTCTTGATTTTCTTCCTAGCTGAGGAATTTAACACAGTACACATTTGAGTGTGCGGGCAGGGGATGGATTGACAAATACCCTTCCGGGCACCAGCCAACTAACTCTCCGAATGATGTGGATGTTCCCCAAGCTCCAGCACTTCACTGGCATGAGGGGGACACTGGATTGAGGGACTGCAGCTAGTTCCACTGGTCACTGTCTGCTCTGTGAGGGCAGTGGAATGTCCAACTCCCTCAGGTCTTGATGGCCACCACTCTTTTTTTTTTTTTTTTTTTTTTAAGCACAACCTTACAAAATTTTATTTAAATTATGTAGCAAACCTATAGTCAGGTGTTAGTAAATATTAAAAACAAGAAAAACCAAGATAAATAGATGGTGCTCCAGTTAAATTTTAAGTGATTTTTACCTTAGTAAACACATTTTGGTTTGCAAAAAACATTTTTTAAATTTTCTAAATTCACTGACCAAATGCAATATTTGTATATCACTACCCTATCTAAAATACCACTTTCCACATCCTCTTATCTTTTTTTTTTTTTTTTTTTTTTTTTACTTTTATTGATTCTTTGTGGATTTCACATCATACATTCCAATCCCACTTATCTCCCTGTCCCAATGTGACCACTCTTAAGGTGGGTCCCTGTGGGCTTCCTCTCTGGCCTCAGTGCTCCAGCGCAAGGGTGGAGGGGTCAGGCCAGAGGAAGGCTCTGAGTCTTCTGGCCTCTCCAGGCATCTGGTGAAATGAGGACTGGCTCTCCAGAGATATGCCCCTGCTCGTCCCCAGCCACCCTGGGGGGCACTGCATCATCTCACATGTCATTTAGCTGACGTTACAGAACTCTGTACAACTCCTGAGATTTCACCTGGGACCCAGAGCTAAGAGTCCGTGGCAGGACATGGTATCATTTGTCTCTCTTCTAGTCGTGAAGTTCTGGGATGGTTTTGTCCCCAGCTCTTACCAGGACAAAGTGCAAGACTGGCTGATTCAGTCTCTAGCCTCTGACAGATGAGAAAACAGGTTGGCAAGGTGGCATGCCTTACAGAGCATTACATAGCTGTTAATGTGTGTGTGGGGGGGGGGGGTGACAGGGAACACAGGAGGGATTGCACTGTGCTCCAAACTCACTCCTGCCACACAAAGAGTTAAAATAGGCTGAGCTGCTTTCTGATTCCAGCAGGCAGATTGTTACACTTGATTAAAAAAAAAAAAAAAAAAAAAAAAACTAATTAGTGTGCCGCTGTTAGTATATTCAGGCAACTTTAATTTTGAACCTGCCCAGCTGACTCAGGGTAGTCCTTGTTAGTATGGGTGACCAACAGTGGTCCTTCCCCTCTTCCAGCTTGCTGAGGTGGGAAGAGCTCCTTTCCTTCATCATGTATCAGCACCGGTACACTGTGCACAGACAGAGTGATGCCAAGCTTCGGGCAGGGAAGGCCACGCAGGGGAGGGGGGCTAGGGAGGCAGGGCAGGATCAGGAGTGCAAGGTCATCCTCGGCTACACTGAGGTTTTAGGCACATAAGACCCTATCTAAAATAAAATAAAATAAATAAAAAACAGGAAAAGGAGCAGTGAGGTGGCCCAGCTGGTAAAGGTGCTCACCACATAAGCCTGACAACTTAAATTCAATCCCAGATCCTGTGTAAAGATAAAAGGAGAGAACAGACCACAGAGTTGTCCTGTGACACCTCCCCATCCACTCACACAACAACACACAACAACACACAACCGGAGGGTGAGAATGAGAGCTTGGGTAGACAGTTCGGCTAATGAGACACTTGCCTTCGGAGTGTAAGGACCTGAGTTCAATCCCCAGAACCCACAGAAAAGCCAGGTGTGATGGCACTGTGGAGTTGGAGACAGGCCAGCTAGCCTGGCCTGCTTGGTAAGTTCCACCAGGCCTGTCTCAAAAACAGCAAGGTGGAGCCTGAAGTGGAGGCTCACCACTGAAGGGCATTTGTTTCTCTTGCAGGAGACGCGTGTGGCAGCTCACAACCACCGGTAACTAGTTCCAGCCCCCCGATGTCCTTTGACCCCCCAAGGGGGTCACATAGTGCACATACATACATGCAGGCAAACACTTAACACACAAAAATATGTATTTAATTTTAATTTTTTAAAAAGGTGGATGGTTCCTGAGGAAAAACACCAGAGATTGACTTCTGGCCTCCACATTGCACCTGCACACATGAACACACATGAAGAAAAATGAGTAGTGAAGACGGAAAGAATTTGAATAGAAGGTTCTGGAGAGGGCAGGGAAATACAGATCTGGATGTAGGGCATCCTGTGAAGGTGGCTGGAGGTGCCACGTTGGGGAAAGAATGTGGATGCTTAGGCTCATCGGAGCTGGGATGGATTCCTGACTTTGCCTCTGAATGACTGTATGACCTTGGACTGGTCATTGTTACTTTTGAGTTTCATTTCCCATCACTCCTGCAGTTGCTGCCTCGGCCTCTTCCAGCAGCTATGTGGGGAGGAATCGGCTCTGTAAACTCTAGTGTCAATGACAGTGACTCAGCTTCCACCAGTGTCCAACTGCTGTCCAACTTGCTGCCCGTGGTTTATTATGCAGTTCTGGCTGAGACGGCTGAGAAAGTCCCTGGTTAGCCCTCAGCATGACCCACGTTTGAACTGAAGGGAACTGCGGGTTGGAGCTAGACAAAAGACTGACTCAAGAGTGCCAATACCAGGACTTCAGCCGGATCTGCAAGAAGACACGCAAAACCCTGGGTGAATTGAACTGGGAAAGCTCCTGCCTGGGAAGGCTGCTGGTGGCTATTTTTGATTCTCTACAGAGGAAAGCTGAAGAGGAAGGCTGGGGAAACATCCCAGCCAGGGCCTGGGAAATGTGGGGACTTCTCAGAAGGGGGACGTCTATGCTTGCAGGCCTAGGCATCCCCGCCAGTGTCTGCACCCATGCTACTTGCTGTTGGAGTGATAAGAGAGTCACACTAGCATGAACACCAAGAGGCCAGAATAGGCCACATTCCTTCTCCAGCCTTGGACTCCTGTTTCCCTGGTGTGACCTTCATTCTCCTGTAACCTCTGTCCAGTCAGAGATGGCCACCTGCAGCCGTTTCAGGCGGCCATTCTTTCCCTTTCACACTCTTGGAGATTCACCTCCTTCAGCCAGAGCCAGATGCAGTCCAGGGTTCCTGCTCCTCAGTTTAGTTGGCTGTCCTACTCCAAACCAGCCATCAGCCACCTACAATAGGTGGCAGGGATCCACCTAGGTAAAGACAATGAGGCCCTTGGGCCTATAAGGCCTTTGACTTTTTTTTTTGGGGGGGGGGGGGTAGTTGAGACAGGGTTTCTCTGTGTAACAGGCCTGGTTGTCGTGGAACTCACTCTGTAGACCAGGCTGACCTCAAACTCACAGAAATCCACCTGCCTCTGCCTCCCAAGAGTTGGGATTAAAGGCATGCACTACCACCACCACCCAGCTCACCTTTGATTTTTTTAATACCCTTTTAAAATGTTAATTTTTTTTTGTGTGTGTGTGCGTGTTAAGGGTGGGTGCATATATGTGTGGGAGGAAAGCACGTGTGTGCAGGTGTACATGTACATGCACATATGTATGGGTGTATGGAGGACAGAGGTCCACTGTGGGCCTCCTTCCTTAGGAGCCACCCATTCTGTTTTCAAACAGGGTCTCTTCACTTGGCCTGGAACTCACCTAGCAAGCATGGCCGGCTGGACAGTGAGTCCCAGGGATCTACCTCCCCGGCTCCGGGATAGGAAGTGCGCACCAGCACACCTGGCTTTCCCATCAGTGCTGGGGATTGAACTTGGGTCCTTGTGCTTACAAGGCAAGCACTTCACCCTGTTGTTCTAGCCCCTATAATTCTTTTAGAAAATAGGAAAGTCATTTTGGCTCAAAGGTTTAGTAAAAATAAGGAGATGGGTTGTCTTTTTCTTTCTCCCCCAACCATATTTGACAGTCCCTGATCTACATCTTCACAGACAGGCCTGGAGGCACAAGTCCAGGTCAGCTCACCCTACCATGTGGAGAAGGAATTGGGGTGCGGTGCAGTTTCCCTCTAAAGGAAGAGCTGTGTTTAGCTGCCTGCAGATACCGAGGTGGGGAGGAGGCAAATGACGGCCATTTATCACCCTGAGTTTGCAGCCTGTCAGTAACATATTGCTGGAAGAGGGTGGTAAGGGGGTTGGGGAAACGCTGAGACCACACCTACAGAGAGCTTTGAATGCCAAGCCTCGGGTCCCAGCCTTGAGGGATCGACCCGGTCGTCTTGGAAGGTTCTTGAACAGGATGTGTTGAGAGCATTTTAGGAATATTCATCTGGCAGCATAGGAAGAAATAAGAAAGAGAGGCCGGCAATGAAACTGTGTTTCTCAAAGTCCCAGGACATGCACCTCTTCCATCAGCCCAGAACTGTTTGACGTGCGTGCGGTGGTTCACGAGCGACTTGAGGCACATAAATATGTGCTTTAAAGTTTCAAAGTACGGAGTGAGATGAATGAGGCCTCTGATGAGGCCTCCTCGGGCTCCATCCCGAGCAGGGAGAGGAGCCCTGGAAATGATTTCCCTCAGCTCCAGCTGTGCGGAACAATGCAGGAACCCCTCTCCCTTTGTGTGGCTCACCCCAGTCCTCCTCATCCGCTTGATTGGAAGCCGAGAGCCTGGATTGCCTTTCCTCCAGAGTGAGGAACAGAGGCCAAATTTCAGAAAATAATTCTGAGTGATGGGGGACTCTGGCGAAGTGCTGATTGCTTTACAAATGGCATTCTCCCCACACCGGCACCCCCACCCCACCATGGCTGACTTTGGGAGGCGGCGGCTTTTCAAATCATGCCTGAAAAGCAGCCTGATTTCCCACAGGAATCATCTCCGACATTAGGAGCTCGGCTACCTTTTCCTACAGTTTTACCCTGAGCCAGAGCCTGTCTGCAAAGCCGGAAGAGGGAGCAGGCCCTCCTCACTTCAAAATCTTCAGCACCTACCATTTGTGGAAGTGTTCCTCACAGCAGCCTTGGCCTGGTACCCAGGGCTGCCTGTTCTTGCCGCAGGAAAAGGTTAAAGGCACCACTGATGAATGGCTGCCTGCACCACCACCACCACCACACACACACACACACACACAGACACACACACACACACACACACCCCGGTCTGGTTCCAGTCCTTAGGTAATTTGCCATTCTTCCTGCACAACAGCTCGAGGTCTCAACCTCCTCTCTCAATCAGTACCCCCACGTCCTCAGCTTCCTCCCACACAGGGTTCAGAAGTGAGGAAAGCACCTTTCAGAATCTAAGGCCGTTTCCAAGGGAAAAGATGGAAGGTGGGGGGCAAGAAGATGGAAGGGAGTGGAGAGGAAAGCCAGAAGTTTCGTCTGGAAATATAAAATCTGTCACATCCCCCACTGCGCAGGTGTGCAGCAGAGAGAAACCTCAGAGCGCCCTATGGGACTCATCTTCTCCCATGGGGACCCCACCCAGTGTTCTCATTCTCCCCAGATGCTGTCCCCCTTCTCTGGAGGACACCAGAGGAACCAAACTGGTACCATCCATAAGTGACCTTGGGTGTTCCTCCCTTCTTCATGAGCCTCAGTTGTCACATCAGCTCCATGAAGAAGGGCTTGGACCAGTCTCCAGGCATAATCCCACCTCCTAAAACATCTGTGATTTGAGACCGTGTTGACAATATGGAAGATAGGTATGTAATTGGTACAAGCTCCTTCAAGGTTGCCTGGACAGTATACCGGTCCATGAAAATGTGTGTGCACAGGCCATTCACTGGCTGTGTTACTTTTAGAGATTCTACAAGGCTCATTGACTAGCTAGAACCTACATGGTTGTGGAGAGTTGGAATGTTGCTGGTCTGGAGCCAAGTTATCTTGGGCTATTTTTAGCTCCTTAATAGCTGTTCTTTGCCTACCTCTGTCTCTGAGCTGACACCCTTGTGACTAACAGACCCCCAGCGTCCTCCAGCCCAAGGGCTAAGTGCATCATCAGAGACTATGTGAGGCCCACACCGAAGGTTTCCCTGCTTGGCTGTAGCCTGCCTGTGCAGCGCTGAAGTACTCAGGAAACAGACCACACTGGAAGATGGTATTTGGGGCGACGTAAATCTGTGCTCCCCAGCCGCGGGCATTCATATTTGGCTCAAGAATCACCTGTCGTTTATCTCCGCCTTTGAGGTGAGAGTTGTGTCTGTGTGTTGACTTTCCTTGTTTACAAAAGCAATCGTGTATCAGATGTCCTGTATGTTGAGACAGAAAGTGACAGAGTCATGGGATCACACAGTCTGGAGCAGATGAGACACTCCACGTCCCTGCCCAACAAGAGTCTCCAGAGCATCTATGCCAATGTGCTGTGGGTTATTTCCTAAAAACCAATATTAGAGAGGAAGAGGGAGGGCTGAGCAGTGCAGAGCACTTACTGCCCCTGTAGAGGACCTGGGTTCAGTGCCCAGGACCCACATGGAAGCTCACACTGTGTGTAACTCCACTTAAAAGGATCCGATGCTCTCTTCTGGCCTCCGTGGGCACTGTACACATGTGTTACAAATACACACGGGACAGTGCACACCTTTAGGACAATGCTGGGCCACATGTTTAAAAACAAAACCTGTAGAAGTTTTTTTTAGACTTGTTTTCAGTTATATGTGTGTGTGCACGTGAATGTTGGTACATGCACACACACACATTGGACCGTCTGGGAGCTTGAGGTATAGGCAGTTGTGAGCCACACAGTGTGGTGGATGCTGGGAATTGAGCCCTGATTTTCTAAAAGAGCCATACATGCTCTTAACTGCTGAGCCATCCCTCCAGCCCCCTAAAACCTGTCAAGTTGTAAGCATATGTGCACTTTGATTTAGCAATCCTGTTCTTCAGAATCCTTTTATACATTTTTTTAGATTGATTTTATGTGTTTGAGTGTTTTTCCTGCATGTATGTATGTATTTACATTGTGTGCATGCCTGGTGCTCGCAGAGCTCAGGAGAAGGCTTTGGGCCCCCTGGGACTGAAGGTGTGGACAGTTGGGAGCTGCCACGTGGGTGCTGGGAATCAAACCCAGGTCCTCCGCAAGAGCAACAACTGCTCTTAACTATCCAGCCATCTCTCCATCCCTCAGAACTTTCCTACCCCATGTGCAGGGGCCGAGTGGCATGTTTACATTCATAGATTCACAGTAACCTAAAAGTCTAGCCAGAGTCAATGGCTAATGAGTGCCTGGTGAACGTGTGTGGTGTGTCGCACAGCCTTCCAGAACGAGATTACTCATGTACAGCTCCAAGATGTAGTACTGAAGAGCAGGGCTGTTGTTCTTAGTAGGGGAGATCCTGGCTTAAGGAGGCTCTCTTTAAAGGATGCCCACGTGGCAGTCTTTAGGAAGGGGAACAGGGTAGCTGATGTCTTCAGAAAATGCTCTTTACACTATTTTGTTTTGTTTTTTTTTAATGTGCATGTGTAACCTACAAAAACATTTATCATTAAAATAGAAGGCTCAGGGGCTGGAGAGCTTGCTGCTCATCCAGAGGACCCGAGTTCAGCTCCCAGCACCCACTTTGGATGGTTCACAATCATATGTAATCCCACCTCCAGGGGACTCATTATCTTCTTCTGGCCTCTCCAGGCACACACGCATACATAAAGATAAAATACTTTTTAACTGGAGGCCTTGTGGGTTTATAGTTCTATAGTGAACTCACGCTGACATGGGGGTGTGGTGGTGGGGTTCCTCATCATGTGGACCCCTCTCTGCAGGCAGGGAGATTATCCCAGCACACCTAGCGCTCTGTGCGCTTTAGAGGCAGACCAGGCCTCAGTCTTCCTGACTGCCCAGGCTGAATTCAGGGCTCTTGGCTACTGTTCTTGGGACACTGTCTGTTACCCTCACCCTCTGCCCTCTGTATGCTGATCTTTCCCAGAAGCTCTGTCCATTTTCCACCTTTTCCTCTCTGAGGGGTTGAGTTATAGTTGGGCCTCTTCAGCACCATGAACAGAAACACAAACAGCTCCGTACTGCAGTTAACATAACTGAACAAAAATTAGCACAAAGGCACAGAGAGCCGCCACTGGTTTTGAACCCAAAGCTGCTAATGTCACATGATCAGATACATCAGGGCTCGTGTAACAGGACCCTAACCCTGCTGATTGGTAACGTCAATAAGCATTGTTTTAAGGTCCAGAAGACAAAGATTCAAAATGCTGCCTCCCAGGAACTAGGCCAGGAGGGGAATTAACCAGACAAGCTAGTGTGGGAAGACACAGGAAGTCAGCAGCAAGCAATGGGGAGCATCTCCCAGGAAGACTCTGGAGAAGGCACAAGAAGACTTGTGCCGGGATGCCTACGTGGAAGCAAAGGCAAGGGCTGAAGGGGACTGGAGGTCTGGAGAGACCATCCAGACGGGAGGCAAGGGAAGCCTCGGGCAGAGGGGCGGCAAAGCCTTCAACAGTCAGTAGATCGCTCCAACTGTGAGATGGGCGGGAGAGCAGCAGCAGGCAGTGAACGTGTAGACAAGGTGAGACCGGAAGGAGGCCGCAGCTACTCGGGCTCCAGGAGCAACGGTGGGTGGTACGGCCTCAGGAAAGTTGTTTTCGAAGCTTTTCTCCAGGGCTCTGTTTAGTCCTGGCTTGGAGCCCTGGCTTTGTTATTTATCATACAGGCCAGCCGTGCCCCCTTTAAAACCATCTTATATTTTATTCTTGGACAGTTTCATACATGTGAACACTGTATCTTAATCGTATCCGCCCCAGCTCTCCTTTACCTTTGTGTTCCCCCAGATAGCCTTCTGACCATGTCCTCTTTCCACTTCCGTGTGTGTGTGTGTGTGTGTGTGTGTGTGTGTGTGTGTGTGTGTAATAGATGTGTGTGTGTGTGTGTGTGGTATAGATGTACGTGTGTGTGTGTGTATGTGTGGTATAGATGTGTGTGTGTGTG
>CABHPP010102791.1:3145-16768 GCA_902168425.1 Peromyscus attwateri | reverse complement strand
GTGTAAGCCAATGGACCAAGAGTGGGGTGTCCTGAAGCTGAGACAAGTGATCCCAGCCTTGGGATTGGATTACTTCCCTAGTGGACTCTACAGGAACCCTGGAGGAGACTGCTCAGAGGCCAGGCTGGCTGTGGCTATGACAGTCTCACGGGGCTGAAGAAAGATTGAGTTCATGGACTGCCACAGAGAAAGGAACAGTAGAGCCCCAAGTTTGCAGTCGGATCAAGATAAAGTTAATTTTGTACCGATATGCAGGACTAAAGCCCAGCTCCAAATCACCTTAAGGTTTTATTGCAATAAGGTGACATGGGTCACTAGTGCTCTTATCCATCCCTTAAGGGCAAATGTAAATCTTTTCAAGAGGACAATTTTGCATTCTAGTCTTGAAGTTGCTGAAATGTTTTCTATATACGATGTTATGCAGCAAATAAAAATATCCAGACATATAACGTATAAATAGCAATATGATACAAATTAAGAAAAATAATATATTTTATAAACACACCAGAAGGCATCAGTGTAATGGAATTATTAGATATTACTTTTTAAATGATCATGTATGTTTTTATTGCCAAGAATAAAAAAGGGATGATTGTGAATTTGGGAGGATACATCAAACACTTTAATAAGTAAATATTTCTAGGATTGAAAATTATAATAGTGATTAAGAGCTCAAAAATAGGTAATAAATAGATACTCTGAATAAGGAATAACTTCAATATAGCTTAGAATAAAATATTCAAACGAAGCTAAGTATAATAGAAAGCAATAAATGAAAGATGATGTAGAAGGGATGGATAGAAAAATCCGACCCATGACTACAAAGAAAATCAGGGTAGAAGAGGGAAGGCTGGGTAAAAGCAGCATTCTAAAAGACAATGGCTAGCTTTTCCTCAAACTGTAGCAAGCCACATATGAAACACTGTGAGCTCTGAGCATGAAGCAGAGTAAGCTGCATTACTCTGTGAAAGCAAAAACAACAACCAACTTTCCAACAATGGCAGCAAAGGCCAGAAGTACATGAACTCAAATAACAGCAATATAGAATTCTGTGCCCATTAAAATTCTCCTATGAAGGCATAATGAGTATATTTCCAGATAAGCAAACAGAATGTATAACTATAGATCTACAGGGTTTCCAACTTTACAAAAGTACAAAACCAATGTTTGGTAGAAATTGTGCCTCAAATGCTGAAGTGTTCCAGGACCAGGGATCTATGGTGAGATGCTTTGCCTGATGCTGGGCAGCATCAGGGAGTTGCAGCTGCCAATCAACCCCAGGACCACACAGTAAGCCATGGTGCTAAGCTATCATGTTCTGAAGGTTTGTTGTATTAAGTTCATTTTCCACTTAACAATATTTTCAACTTACAATGGATTTATTAGAGCATAACCCCATCATAAATTGGGAAGCATCTGTATGTATAATTAAAATGCACTATAACAATGGCAGATAAATTGGAGAAAATGATAGAATTAAAGTGTTGTGAGGTCCCTGAATCATTGGGAAAAATGAAAGTGTGAATTAAATTTAGACAGAGGTGTAAGTAATGAATGTGTATTTTTATTTATAGGTAGCCTTAAATAAAATGCAAACATTTTCATTAAAAGAATGCATAGAAAGATAATAGGAATGAAATAAGTATATATATTTAACCAATCAGAAAAAGTAAATTGATAGAAAAAGAATATAGAAAATAGAACATTGTAGGAGAGGAAAAGTAAAAAGATAACAACTTTAATTCCAAGCACATCAGCTGCTGTAATAAAGATACACAGATCAGATGAATTAGTCATTTAAGTTCTTAGGTCAGATAAGTGACAGATTGAAACATGTGCTGCTGTCGAGATTCAACTCCAGTGTATGGCCTTATCGTACAAATGGGTTGAAAATAGAAACTTTATCAGCATGCTCAAGGCCCTGGGTTCCAAATCTAACACCTTGCCAAAACGTAAAAAAAGTTCTAAAAACATAGGAAAATCAACCAGAAGAATACAAATATAGCCAAGTTAAAGAAGATTTCAAAGCAAAATATTACTAGAGATGAAAATGGATATATTATAATGACAGGAAGGCCAATTTACTGCAAAGATATTACAGGTCCAAATCTGTAGCCACCTGGTAACAGCCCTGAATGTGCACCAACCAGTTCAAAGGACAACTGTGTTGGTTACCTTCCTATGGCTGTGACAAAACACCATGACCAAAGTAACCTATAGAAGAAAGTTTAGTTTAGCTTCCAATGCATGCCGGCAGGTGTGATGGCTGAAGAGCACGTTGAGAGCTCACACCTTAATTTGCAAGCAGGAAGCCTAAACAGCAAACGGGGAATGGCATGTGGCTTTTGAACCTTAAAGTCACCTCCAGTGATATGCTTCCTCCCGCAAGGCCACACCTCCTAAAACCCCCCAAACAAGGCCACCAACTAGGGACCAAGTATTCAAATTCGCAAGACTATGGGAGTCATCTCACTCAAACCACCAACACAACCAAAGGAGAAGTAGAGAATTCATGATTGAAGTAGGGAAGTTTCTCTATAATGAAAAGAACATGCAGATCAAAAGTTAGTAAGGAGATAGAATGCTAAATAGCAAGGATAATCAATCAGCTTAAGGAGCACATGAAGAATCCAGTAATGTACTTTTTATTATGCTGAAATATGTGTGTAATAGTTTAACATTTACATGTGTAATTCCATTTCAGTGGTATCAGACATATCCACTATTGTGCAACCACCACCACCACCCAACCCCAATAGCCTACTTTTACATCCGCAGGCAGCATATGACAAATTGGGCAGTGCAACGGTTTGCAAGGCAAGTAAAAACAAAGTTTCAAGTGATTGAAGTCTTACAGAATATGTTATATATAAGTAGAGTAAAAGGAAACTACTTATCAATAACAAATAGCTTGAAAAGACTCAACTGCCAACTGCTTGGAATTAACTAACGTTCCTCTTAATAATTATTGCATTGAAAAATAACAATGGTTACTAAAATATTTGTAGTGCAATGAAAAAATAGCACATATCAAGACTTTAGAGGTGCTACCAAAGATGTGATTAGAAAGAAACACAGTGCATGAATAAAAAATTTTAAAAAGCTTATCTGATAGTTTAAAATCGTGAAGAAAGGAAACAATATACCTAAGAGTGAAACTTAATGAATACACTGTGACTATGTTATGAAGAAGTTTAGAACAGCCAAAAGTGCATTCGTCAATATAAAGGATAGGGAAGGCACAAAGAACCAACTAGGAATGAACAAGAAGATGCAATGCAGATACTGCTATTATTTTAAAAGAGGAGAGTAAAGAAAATTATATAGAACAAAATTTAGAAATTTCAAGAAAATGAATGAGTTCTGAAAAAAACAAAAATGTATAAGAAAAATATCAAGAAAATGTAATCTGTACTAACAAGTTTTTCACAATATTTTCAGGCCTACATGATCTGATAAAGGCCTTGAACTTTTATGTAATGGAGACCGTTAATCCATCAGTGGTTGCATGGGCAACTTCCACCTCTTGGCTGATGTACGTATCACTGCAGTAGACGTTGATGAACAAATACTGGCTTTGATGTCCTGCCTTCAGTTCTTTTGTTCATATACAGATATGAAATGAATGGATTATATGGTTGATATGTTTTTAATTACTGAGGGTGTTTATTTGTTCTAACCCTTGCCACACACACACTGGTAGAATCTTTAGAGTTTATATATGGGATCATATTGAGTGAGAAACAAATAATTTTACTTAATTTTAAATTTAGAAGCCATTTGGTTTTTTTTTTGATAAATTAATTGGTGACTTGTGACACTATGTTAATTAGATATGAAAATGACCATCCTTTCCAGATCTTGACCCTAAAGGAGAGGCTTCCAGTCTTTTGCCATGAAGTGTGATTTTTTTTTCATGGGTTTTTCCCCTTTACAGCTTTCCTATGGGGAAGCAGTTTCCTTCTGCACTTAGCTTGTGGAGTGATATTCTGTTTATTTTTAGCATGAATGTGTGTTTTTCTGTTGTTGGGTGGATTTTGTGTAAATGTCTGCTAGGCCATATTGTCTGCTTGTATTGCTCTGTTCTCTATCCCTACAGATTTCCTGTCCTATTTATTCTAGCAATTTTTTAAAACATTTTAAAACCTGTTTCTAGTTGTTTATTTCTTATTTCTGCTATCAGGTTTTGCTTTGACATTGTGAATGTTCAGTTATTAAATGCATAAATGTTTAAATAATCATTTCCTCATATTGAATTGATTCTTTTATAATTTTGAAATGACTTTTGTAAATATGCTCTGAAATCTATATCACAGTTTTAATGTAACTATTTTTTCTCTTGAAAAGGGTGTTAAAATAATATATATTTTGGCATTTTTCCTTTTTAGCCAATTTACACTTTTCTATTGAAAGTGAGTTTCTGTTAGTTAGTCCTAAGTGTTTCTCTGACTCCTGTGTTTTAATAGCAGCATTAGACCATTTGTATTAAGTGTGCTTATTGTTATTGTTGGACTTAAATGTGCCTCATGGAATCTTTTTCTACCTGTGCCATCCAGTCTTGGTTCCTTTTCTGCCTTGTTTTGCATTGTGTTAGCATCATGTGACTCAGTTTCCTCTCTTCTGCTGATGTATGACCTATAACCTTTACCTCTTCTGTCATTGTATAAACTATAAGCCTTGGTTTTCTTTATTGTAGTGTGATCTTACTTGCAGCATGTCAAATTGCATCTAGCCTTTTGCTCAATATTTTCCCTAGAAATGAAAATATGAATATGGTATTTACTAGTGAACTTGCCATATTAAAGGATATTAGTAAAAAAAATATTTATGGTGAATAGTTTTGATAAAATTCAACGTGCATTCACATTTAACTCCTAGAAAAAACCAGAAATATGATTAACAATGAATAAATTCTTAATATGATCTGTCTGTGAAGAACAAAGTTTTTTTTACATCCATGTTTAAAGACAATATTTAGAACATTCTTGTGCAATTGGGAATGAGGCAAGGATGCTGGTTAGCTCTACTTCATTGAGCATTTTACTGGAGTTCTCCCTAGCACAATAAGCAGATATAGAAAAATAGGCCCACACTTCCAAAGACGTAACACTCTTATTGTTCATAGGCAACATGATTTTGTTAATAGAAAAATCCTCAAATATGTGCATACATTATTAGAGTTTAGAAATGAGCTTAGGAAGACTGCCACAATATTGATGTACCTAATGGGTGCTTTTATGTTCCTAAAATATAAAATGAAATAATGAAAAGTTAACACAATAGTGTTGAAATATGAAGCTCTTTTATTAGAGCTAAGGAAGCATTTGCTTGATATTTATAAGAAACATTTTAAATATTATTGATATCTTCTTGAGAAGAATTTTCTTGGGGGAGGTTTCAAGACAGGGTTTCTCTGTGTAGCCCTAGCTGTCCTGGAACTCACTCTGTAGGCCAGGCTGGCCTCGAACTCAGAGATCTGCCTGCCTCTGCCTCCTGAGTGCTGGAATTAGAGGCTTGAATAAACAGTTTTAAGATGTTAGTTCTTCCTATATTTATCTACAGAACCAATGAAATCTGTAGAAAACCCCCAGCAGATTTATCCTATAGATATGGGAAAGCTTATCTAATATTTATGTAGAAATGCAAAGAGTTATGGATAGCTAAAATAATCTCATAGCAGAACCAGGTGAGAAATGCACTGTGTTGTGTAGCAAGCCACGTGTGAAGCAATGGCTAGCAAGACAGTGTGGTGCTGGCATGTGCTTGCACAAGGCAATCACGAGATCCAAGGAACAGGATACACATATGGATGCTTGATTTGGGCCAACAGTAGAACTCTGGCACAGGAAGATATTAAGTCCTTTGTTCAATGATAGAACAGTGTTGATTCTACAACTTCCTAATGAAGGTTAATTCTTACCATACACCGTACATGAAAATCAAATAGAGGTGACTCATGTGTCTACAAATTAACAATTCTGAAGATGATTTAGGAGAATCCCTTCATGTTATCTGAAAAGCACTAAATGTTTAGGAAAAGACTGAGCTACATTAAAATTAAGAGATTATAGTATCTATTGATACTATAAAGATTAAAACACAAGCCACAGAGTAAGTGATATTTTCATTATTAAGAACCAACAAAATGTTCATATTCAAGCTACATTAAGAGTGCCTATATACCAATATGAAAAGATATAGATTAATGTATCTTTTAGACTAATAGACTAATGGAAAACAGGCATGTAATTTGGTAGGTCCTTCATATTGGGAGAAACACCAATGCCCGTGAACCTGTAAAAAGGCATGTGACCTCATCAGTGATCAGGGAAATGCTAATCTAAAGTACAATGAGCTGTCACTGTAGACATTTTTCTGTTGATCTGGACGGGAATGGCCCCATAGCCTCATGCGTTCAAACACTTTGTCGACAGTTAGTGGAACTGTTTGGGAAGGTTTGATGTGGTCGTATTGGAAGAAGTAAGTCATTGAGGATTTGAGGTTTCAAAAGACTTGTGCCATTCCCAATGTGCTCTCTCTGCCTTCTCCTTGTAAAGATGTGAGAACTTTGATGTTCTTGACATCATGTCTTTGCTCCACCATCATGGACTCTAGCCCTTTGAAACTATAAGCCCAATAAAATGCTTTTTATTTTTTTTTTAGTAAGTTGTCTTGGTCATTGCATTTTGTCACAGCAATAGAAAATAACAAATTAAATATTAAATATTAATATTAAAACAACAGCAACAACAAATAAAACAAGGTAGTAATGGCAAATAGAGTTGATGTCAAACAACTGTGCCAGCTTATAAGAATGTCCTGGAAATCACTCAGGCATGAGTCACCAAGTTGTGGCTACCCTACTGTTCAGCTGTCATGTTCCTAGGTCTACGGCAACAGACAGTGCTCTGAAGGATGTGTGCAACTATGCTCACAACACTACTTATGAGAGTCCCATACGTGTCTTTAAGTAGTGGCATGGGATCCAGACACAAAAGAGCATATGGCATAGCTTCCTTTAGTAAAAGTCCAGAAAGGAAGAGCAGCTAACCCACAGTGTTATAAAGCACTGTCTTTGAGGGAGGGGAGGACTATGTTGGAGAGAGAATGTACTCAGTTTCTGTTACCACTGTCACAGATTATCACCAGTTGGCAGTTTCACACAAACCAGATTTACTGACTTATAGTGCCGTTGGTCGGGAGTCCTGATCACGATGGTCAGGGTGCATTCCCTCTGGTCTCCTGGGATTTCCCCAGCTTCCCTTGCTTCATCTTTCTTTCCTCCTGTTCAGGAACCAGTGACTTTGGAGTTGCATCCTCATGCTGCCGTGTATCTGGTTCCCCCGTCTTAAGTTTTATCTTCTCTTTCTACTTTTCAGGACCACTATGATTACATTGGAACCACCTGGGTAATTCAAGATAATTGCCTTATTTCAAAGTCAGCTGATTAACAACCTTAATTAATTCCCATTTGCCACATGGAATGTAACATATTCACAGACCCTGGGGATTCAAACGTGGACATCTTGGGGGCCCAGTATCCTATCCACCCCAAGCGTCATGAGGACGCTGCACTTCCTGTCTTCTTTTATTTCTTGACTGTAACCTGAATTGGCCATCACTTCCCTTGCTAGGCTTTATTCCACCGCTAACCCTGAACAATTCTTTCTACCTTTCTAGAAATACAAGTTTGGAGCCTAGCATGGCAACAGACATGTCTCCTAAGTCCTGTGCTGCGCTGGTGACAGACACTGGTGGCACTTTCTCTTCTGCCGCAGTGTGCAATGCTATCTGAGTGATGCTGTGGATATCGCTATATGTCAATAAACACTGACTGGCCAATAGCCAGACAGGAAGTATAGGCGGGACTAACAGAGAGGAAAATTGAGGAGAAAGAAGGATAGAGAGACTGCCTGGAGCCACCGTGAGGAGAAAGAAGATGTAAAGTACCGGTAAGCCACGAGCCACGTGGCAAAGTATAGATTAATAGAAATGGGCTAAATATAAGAGTAAGAGCTAGACAATGATAGGCCTGAGCTAATGGCCAAGCAGTTTAAATAATGTAAGCGTCTGTGTGTTTATTTTATGAATGGGTTTGGTCAGGAAACCAGAGACTGGCAGGACTTGGGAGCTGGAGAGAAGCTCTCCAGCAACAGAATGAAATGACCAAGTAGACCCACTGTGCTTAGCTCCCTTCTGGAAGTGTCAGGGGGAATCCACGGAGCTCCTAAGTTGCCTTGCAAACTGACAACCTTCTCCCTGATGCATCCTGAAAAAATGTCATGTTTCTCACCCTGGAGCAGGGAGTCACTAGATTCTCTAGGATTCTGTTGTACTGTGTTGACTCTTAGTTTTGCTTTAACTGTGTAAGTTAGACATCAGCTCAAAAGCCAATTTCCCCTGTTCTTATTTTAGTTGTGAAAATAAATTTCAGCACAAGCAGCCATGTAGTAATGTCTTTGCCACCTCGTCTGTTGGAGCAGACTCTCCCCAGGATGACTTGGGGAAGGTATTCTGTGATTTCAGCATGCCAAACACACATCCATGTGTCATGGAGACATGGCACATATGGTAATTAGGAAAAAAACAGATTAGATTATTAGGACAAGTGCATTTCGAGTATGTTCCGATCTTTCAAGTATGTGTAGATTTCTCTCTTACCAGTTCTAGCAGAAGAAAATTACAACTACATTTTGGACTGACTGGCTTGTTTCTTTCCTACCACATCACGTTGTTGCCCCTTAGAGTGAGGTTTAGCTTGTAGGCTGAAGAAAACTAAGTCCTTAGTTCCTTGGGGTGTTTGACAGAGTCTTCATTATACACTTCAAATTCTAAAAGCTTGTGCCTGGGTATGAAGATGAATAAAGAAATATAGAAAAGTACACCTGAGATAAAAAGATTTACCTCTGTCATTCAGTGAAAGGAAAACATATTCTTAGAGAATTAGTGGCTTGTAGCCCTTCTGTGAGCTTGAGGTAAATATTCATGCTACATACATAATCTAGTTTAGAGTTCAAGTAGAGAATTTCGTTGAAAGTGGTCTTGCTTAGTAAGAAGCTGGGAGACTTTCCCCCTTTGTCTAAAGAAAGGCATTTGCAACCTCAGTCTAAAATGTTCCAAGAGACAGCTGGGCAGTGGTGGAGCATGCCTTTAATCACAGCACTCGGGAGGCAGAGTCCAGAAGATCTCTGAGTTCGAGGCCAGCCTGGTCTACAGAGTGAGTTCCAGGTCAGCCAGGGCTACACAGAGAAACCCTTGTCTCAAACAAACAAACAAACAAACAAACAAACAAACCAGAAGCTGCAGGAGATGACACTGCAAAGCAAATGAAAGGTTCAGGCAGATATCAGGACCACCTGAGGAAGCAAGGCTGCATGTGTAATGGACGGAAAAACAAAGTCCGAGTTCGACCTGTAGAGTCTCCACTGGCCGAAGCGACCAGACATTTGGCTTGAAACAGCTGTGCCCACTCTGTTAACAACTAAAAGGGACACTTTCAAATATGAGAAAGGACAAGACACCGTAAAGATTGACCAAGATGACTGAAATGAAACAATCAGATTGAATTTGCAGAACAGAAAAGTGTGCTACCTAAGGGTGGCTTGCTGGATACTGTGAAGAAGCAGACAAAACTAATCAGGGGTCCCATCTGATTAAGTGAACTGCAGGAGACCCCAGCATCGCTAGCAAGGACCAGGTGAGAAGGAGGTAACAGAGACGGAGACCAAGAGGTTGTTATGGAACATGTGCACTGGGATAAAAAGGCCTAAAATACGTCTGATCAAAGGTATCGACAGCTGTTACAGGAAGAATGGAAAATGGTATATTAGATGAATAACTGAGAACTTTATCAGTTACTTAGCATAAATCTTTAGTAGTGCAACATAAATTGGGCAGGATAAATATTGGACAGAATAGCCATAAAGCATCAAAGACAATTAAAGGATCTCAAAAGCAGCCAGAGAATACTATATTTTATCTGCAGATTATGATATTTAGACTTTTCTACATCAGCAATAGAATATAACAGAATAATATATTCTACATACTAAAAAAAAAAAAAAAAAACCAACCCTCCATTTGGAGTTTTACATAGAAAATCTCTAGAGAACAGCTCCAGATAAATTAAATAACAATCACCTTAATTTGAGGCTATCAAAAGGGCAGACTTCAGGTAAAAGGAAAGTGATCCCATGGACAGTCTGGGACCCTGGGAGGAATTATATGAAGTAATTAAGAGTGGATGAGGGGTCATCAAAGTTTAAATGTTCTAAGTTCCTGTGACTATTGGGAGAGGAAAACAATTTGAATCCACTTCAAATTTTGGTAATTTCCTATCCACAGAAAGAGAAAATGGAGAGTGAGGGGGCGAATCTCTTAATCTTAAAAAAAGGAATAGAAGGCAATTTGAAAAGAGAAACAGAAACAGCAGGACAGGGCTGGTGAGGACGGGGCTGGTGAGGAGGACGGGGCTGGTGAGGAGGACGGGGCTGGTGAGGAGGACGGGGCTGGTGAGGAGGACAGGGCTGGTGAGGAGGACAGGGCTGGTGATGAGGACAGGGGAGGACAGGGCTGGTGAGGAGGACAGGGGAGGACAGGGCTGGTGAGGAGGACAGGGGAGGACAGGGCTGGTGAGGAGGACAGGGGAGGACAGGGCTGGTGAGGACGGGGCTGGTGAGGAGGACGGGGCTGGTGAGGAGGACGGGGCTGGTGAGGAGGACAGGGGAGGACAGGGCTGGTGAGGAGGACGGGGCTGGTGAGGAGGACAGGGGAGGACAGGGCTGGTGAGGAAAGGGCTGGTGAGGAGGACAGGGCTGGTGAGGAGGACAGGGCTGGTGAGGAGGACAGGGCACAAAGGTGCTTGATACACAAGCCAGGTGACTCGGGTCCCAATTAAAATGGATAGAGATGACTGATTGCACACTTGTCCTGTGACCCTTACACTAATGCCTGGCATACACACCCTGCACACACATCACACACATACACAAAAATGAGTTTTTAAGGGAGCAGGGCAATGGGGACTGGAGCGTTATCTCAGCAATTAAGAGCACTGGCTGCTCTTCCAGAGAACCTGAGTTCAACTCCCAGCACCCACATGGCATCTCACAACTGTCTGTAACTCCTGTTCCAGGGGATCTGACACCGTCACACAGACATACATGCAGGCAAGCACCAATGCACATAAAACAAAAATAAACAAATTATTTGAAAAAAATTAAGTAGCATGGCAGTAGAGAACATGTGGTTAGACGATAGAGACAACCTAAAGATAACAGTAATCACTCTAATGGAAACTGAGTCTCTGATCAGAAAGCAAAGACCACATTAGACTTTTAAAGTATGTTAAATTGTTTTAAAGATGTGCTTAAGGACTTAGGAAAGGGGTATAGACAAGTGCTATCCTAACACTTGGGAGACTGAGGCAGGAGGATTATGAGTTTGAGACAAGCCTGGGATCTAGATTGAAACTGCCAAAAACAGACAAACAATAACCCCAAACATAAAGACACATAAAATTTGAATTAAAAGGGTGTCTAAACAAATTCTAATAAAGAGAAGTTTGAGATTAACTTTAGAAAAGAGCGTTATCAAGAAAAATGATCCATCACATGATAAAATATCAAATTGTTGGAAGCTGTCAGTTTTACAGTGTAGCATGTTTTGATAATTTCTTCAAAGACAGCAAGAACATTTTGGACAAGTCTAACTCAGGATTTGGGATTCCGGGCTTATTCTTTTATAAGTGCTGGGAGAGGGAGGGACCTTAGTAAGCTTGTGGAGGATGGGAGCAATGCATACCAGTTTGGCTCAAAGGACCTAGGAAAACAGCCCACCAGCTTAGAACACGTGTTCTTTCAAGGGCACGAGAAGCGTGTGTCATCATTCAATGTGCACTGTCAAGTCTCAGTCAATTTCAGATGTCATTACCACATGAGCTACATTTATGAACACAATGCAAGTTTACTATGAAGCAGTCGCATAGGCTCCCTAAAAGAAAAGACTAAGAAATAGGAATGTCCCCCAGGTGAGGGTTTGGTTCCAGGACTCTTGTAGACAAGGAAATCTAGAGATTTCCAAGCAGATACATAAGATGGTACAGTATTTTGACATAACCTACATACATTTTTCAGTATGTTTCAAATGTTAAGTTTAAACCCTTTCTAGGTGTACCTACGACAATGTAAATGCTATATAAATAATTGTTAGATGCTTAGGGAATAATGAGTCTTCTCATGTTTAATACAGACACAATTTCATTGTCCAAATGTTTTTAATCTAGAGTTGGTTGAGCTTGTATATGCAGAACTCACACAAGTGAGAGGCCAGCTACATACTCCAGCTCATTCACATGCCACAGGGAAGGCACAAGGTGTTTAGAACTGCATAATAACTTATGCTCCCAACTGATGCTACCATTATGTGGTAGACAGCTAGAGCTAAGTGTACAGGCTTACAAAATGCTTAGAAAATAAGAAAAGCTGAAAATTAACAAACTAAGCCTCCAGTTTTAGAAATTGTGCTGTGGGATGGTCCTTCTGTACGCTGTGAATGTGTGTTGCTCTCATTGGTTGATAATAAAGCTGTTTTGGCCTGTGGCAAGGCAGGATAAGGTTAGGTGGAAGAATCAAACTGAGGACTCTGAGCAAGAGGGGTGGAGTCAAGGAGATGCAAGCCAGCCCCTCAAGGAACAAGATGTCAGAGGACCAGTAAGCCACAGACCATGTGGCAATAAATAGATTAATAGATTAAATATAAGAGCTACTTAATAACAAGCCTGAGCCATTGGCTAAGCATTTATAATTAATATGAGCCTCTGTGTGGTAATTTGGAAAGTGGATGCCAGGTATTTGAGATCAGGTATCAGGACAGAAAGACTCCTCCTCTGTTGACAAAGTTGGAAGAGTAGGGCAGTGTAGAACCCGAGAAAATAGAAGGGGAGAGTAAAGATAATAGCAGAAATAAAAGGACTAGAAAAAAATGTACAGCAGAGAAGACCCAAAGCATCCAACATTGATTTAGAAGCCCTAATGATAGATTTCTGAAGGGATAGTCAATGTGTCAGAAAAGAAGACAAAATAGGTGTTGTGGTTTGGATCTGGAATGCCTCCACATGTTCATGCTTTGAAATGCAGGCTCCCTTTGGTGGTGCTGTTTGGGGAGGTTGTGTAACCTTTGGGACATGATATGGAGCTGGCAGAAATGGGTCTCCAGGGAGAGGCTGCTGAAAGCCTTAGCCTAGCTGCTGGTCCTGGCCTCACCGGTCAACTGCTTCCTGGTCAACTCCACCGCACTCTCTGCCACCCCCCCACCCTCCCCACCCCCAGCAGAGCTGTTCAGCCATGCCTCCCTGACACAAGGGGCGAAATCTTCCCAAACCAGCAGCCCAAATACGTCTTTCCTCTCTTGTGTCGTCCCTTTCTGGTCTTTGTCACACGACACAAAAGCAGGTGGTACAATAAGGACCAGGAGACGGCACAGGATGGAGTGCTGCGGAAACACGAAGTGGGGCGGCTTTTCATTGTCACTGCACTAAATGCGGTGTCTCGAGTGCTGTGTGGGAGCTGCTGAGAGTGCCCCAACGGCGAGCAGCCAGTGTGCACAGGTTAGCTAGCCCCAACG
>CABHPP010102789.1:15165-48644 GCA_902168425.1 Peromyscus attwateri | reverse complement strand
GTGTGTGTGTGTGTGTGTGTGTGTGTGTGTGTGTGTGTGTGTATGTGTGTGATATAGACCGTGCATGCAAATATATTTGCAAGTATGCTCAGCATTATGAGTACATGTGTCTGGACAGTAGATATAATTGCTAGGTTTCTTCTCTATGGCATCTCTATATTTTAAGATACAGTGTCTCACTGAGTCTGGGGCTTACCATTTCAGCTCACCTGTCTGACATCCATCTGGTGTCCATCTATGTCTGCCTACACCCAGACTGTAGTTAGAGATTAGTGCCCTTGTATCCAGCTATTACAGCGGGCTAGAGATTCAAGCTGATGTGCTCACACATGTTCAATTAACACAGCTCCACAAACTGGCAAGTGAGTTAACTGTGAAATTTTGTACAATTCTCTGCTGTATTTTTATATTTTAAGCTAGTGAATATGGCTGAGGAATATTTTTCACTGCACTTAACGTATATATTTATATAAATATATGTGAAAATATATTACACACACATACACACACACACACATATATATATGTGTGGAGCAAGCATTAAACTAGATTTATTTTGTATCACTACAAACAATAAATATACATAAATTTTTAATATTAAGTATTTGTATAAGACTTAAATATTGAGAAAATTCTTTACTGCATTCTATCATATTTACTTTAATTCTACTACTGTCTATTATAGCAGTATGATAGCTTTTCCTGGAGGAGATGGAAATGGGGGGTGGGCCGGGGGAAGGGGGGCTGGGTGGGAGGAGGGAGAACGGGGGGAATCTATGGCTGATATGTAAAGTTGAATTATATTGTAAAATAAAATAAAATAAATTCAAAATACTTCAAAATCAAAAAAAAGCTTTTAATCACTTGATAAATTACTGATACAGTACTCTTGATAAAAGTTTATAAATATCAACTTTTTGTCTGAATAAGTAGAAACAAGATTAAATTATAAACACTCACAGAAAGGTAGAATTCATATCACATGAGAATATATTGCAAGTAAAAGAACATTTTACAGTAAACTTCAAATTCAATTAGATCATAGTACTATAAAAGTAGACACAATACCCTTGAGTGGGCATTGAGAGATTTGCTCTCTGGTCATGTTAAATATGAACTGAAACATAGAAAACCATCCCACAGTATAATGGGCACTTAAACCAATATTCATTAGTAATAAATTATTTTCATAATTTTCACCTTGTCTAGACAGTTTGTCATATAATACAAGGCACAAACTCTAATCATTCTGAACATTTCTAGGAAGATTTAAAGTTCCTTTATGGGCTTTTAAGATAAAAAAGATTTCTGAGGTATAACAAAACTGGTTTTCCTTTGCTTGACTTTTGTGTTTTATTTTATGTATTTCTAATCTTTTAATTAGAGGAAAGTTAATGAAATTCTCATTTATATAAACATGAGTTATGCTTTCTGTACTATTCAACATATATTCTGTGATTTTAAGGTGGGAAATATTACTTTTGTGTTTAACTCAATTATTATGATATACAAAACCCAATTAAACTTTAAACTTTCATTCCACATGATTTGATTAAACCACATGCACATTCTGATGACCTCAGATTGTTTATCTCTGTGGATCATGTGGTGTTTTGCTTGAGTTTGGCTTTTATCCTTATCCTAGGATAAATCCTATGTGAGCCTCAGCTGAGGGATTAAAAAGTAAACACAGGGTCTGTTCATAAAGTTACTCTTCTATTATAATTCTGAACCAAACAGAGCAATAATCTGAAGGCATATTTTTAGTATTCACCAGGAATATTAACACACAAAGCCATATTAAGCATCACTTTGTTTTTGCACTCATTCGCTATGCATGCTTTTGTCAAGGGACCTTTCATTCTTTAGCTGTAGATACTTGTTAGCATACTAGAACTGTTTGCAGAATGGCAAAATAAAGAATTGATACTTACTCATTTTTTATAGATATAAAAGATGGTATAAAATTGTTCCCATAATTGAGATACTTGATTGCAACTCTATTACTCTTATTGTGTGGTTGTAGGCTCAGAGCTTTTGTATTATTCATATTTCAAACATTTGCCTTTAAATAGGAGATTTGTTTAATACGTCAAATGTAATTTTTGCTACTCCGAACAATTTCAGTGTTTTAAGGTTGTGCTGACTAGGGCCACTCTGATCTGCATCTTTTCATTTAACTATTACCGTATTTAGTCAAACTAAAGTATGGAAAGCCTCACATTCCTTTAGAAAATCCTGTGTCTTGAGGAGCTACCTAATAGGATGGTATGGTTTGTCTCCCTTCATAACATCGTGTGTACAGAAATAAAATAAACAAATATATATATATATATATATATATATATATATATATATATATATACAACCATGAAGCAACATCCTTTGTCTCAATGAGTTTCCTCTAAGACATGGTTGTTTATCTCTTATGATGTACAACAATTTTAAAAATTTTATTCCAGAAAAAAAATATTAACAAAATAAAAAGAGACTTTTAAGCATGCCCAGCATTGGGGAGTTAACATGATGGTAGGTGCCAATGTGAGTCAGGGCAGATCCAAAGATAAACAGAGAATGGGAAACCACAACAGTAAGAAAGCCAAAAGGAAAGTGTCTGGAGAATGTGCAAAACAATCAGGAACTACATATTGGAGAATTCTGTATGTTGAAGGTTATTTGGTATCCATACAATGATTACAATCATCAAATTTCCAAACCAAAGAAAACTGTCAAATAAAAATGTGACATTGTACATGCCAGGAGAAAATAAACATGATGAACAGAAACATTTTCTTTTCCTTAAATGGCAAGGATATTTCTGTATACACACACACACACACACACACACACACACACACACACACACACACACATATATATATATATATATATATATATATATATATATATATATATATATATGGTCAAGGCACTAATCTTAAGACCAGTCCTTGAGAACTGAAATATAACTTGGCCCAAAATCTATGTATAAATTTGATTTTGAATAAAGAATTTTTAATGACTTCTTTCAGAAAGTCATGAGTTAAGTAATGTAGGTTAATGCATTTGAGCATATCCCAATGTCTAAGTGTTTAAAAGCTACCTGTTTTCATTATCAATACTACAGCACTATTGAGAGTTAGAATTGCTGATGGCAATTGTCAAAACAACACCAGTTCATCAACCAGATAAAAAGCACAAAAATATGGTCATTTTGCAATCAGCTGTTATAGTGAGGTCCAAATTCTTGATTAGGTGAATCTGATAGTCATTGGATACTTTTATCTTGCTTTTATTTGGAGGGGATATTAATTTAGAACTATACCAGTCAAAGTTATGGTGTAGATTATATTATACCTTTTGTATTTATGAAATTCTTAACAACATTTTCAGTTTATTTACCTTGTCTTCCATAGTAGACAACTGGAATCCAGCCCATTAAAATGTATTCTGGTTTACAGTCACGTAGATATTACCCATAATATTCTAGGCTTTGTCAGGTTTATGGTTATATGAATTCAAATAATTTAAAATTTTTATTTCAACTAAGACATGACTGTTTTTTAAAAGTACATGGTTCTATTCAATATTTGGTACTTATACTTCTACGAGAGAGTTCACATAAAGCCAACAAAAGACTCTCCATTCTTTTTTTTTTTTTTTTTTAAGACTCTCCATTCTTAATCTTTAACCTTTCTCCCTCTCATCAATAATATATGTCTGTGTTCTTTTACATCTGCTATCTCATTGAGAAAGGCCTTTGTTAAATTACATGAATATATTGAAATGAAATTCATTGCATCATGTCACAACTGACAATTTAGAAATTAATTGTTAACTAATTGCTTATAAAATTATAGATCTCTTTAGAAAAATATGCTTTGATATGTAAATAATCATTCATGATATGAATATTTTGCATCCCTAAAATATAGAAATATTTTTTCATATTTCATTTCAGTTAGTTAATATGCATAATATCTCTATGAGATAGATATGTTTAGTATCAACATATTACATATTTAGTAAATGATTCTATGAAAGATTAAATAATTCTATAATATAAATAATTCTATAATAAAATTTATATCAAGAATTTTGAAAACTTCTATCATGTACATTTAGGGAGTAAAAAAAATGATAATTTGAAAAGTAACTGTACATGTCTTATTACATGCTTTACATAATATTAGAAATCAGTGTGGATCAAAATAAAGAATATCATTAGGAAAGCTAAGAGTATTTAGCAAATAAAACAAAATAAAACATATAATCTTGGAACCATTAGTTCTAACTTAAGGGGTTACAAAAATAATGTAGTCAGTAAAATGCTTGCCAAACACAAATATGAAGGCCTAGGTTTTTCTCTTCAGGACTCATCTATAGGAAAAAGAAATTGGTATCCTGCCTATGATCCCAGTAATTAGCATATGGAGACAAGATCTCGAGGCAAACTGTCAAGTAAGCTGAATCTGTGGCCCCCTCCTCCAAGTTCAAGTGAGAGACATTGTCTCTATAAATAGTGCAGAACAATGAAGAAAGACATATGACATCTGCCTTGAACTACAAACACACACACACACACACACACACACACACACACACACACACACAGAGGCACTGGCAAACAGAACACACAAACTTACACAACAAAAAAATTGTTTTCACTTAGGTGAGAACTCTAATGAATATGTCCTATGCAGTTCAGCAGCGTTTAAACTCCAGATTTTCTCATTAGTCAGGCTATTGTTGAACTGATAAGTATGTAGTTTTTATATTAATCCTTCATTCTCTCATGACAAGAAACATGGCCATTATTTCTCAAATTCTACCATTCATTGCCAACAAATCATTGGGACTACTTTTGTTTATAGTTATTTGGTCACAAGTATTGTTATGGTAAAATCATTTCAATTATGAGGAAAAAAACCAACATGGCCATTCTTTGAGTAGCACCAATTTTTATCACTTGACCAGAAGATTAAAATCTACATGAAGAGGCTAAAAAATGAATATGAGATTGACACAAAATCATAATTTGGGGAAAGATTTCTGGAGAGTTAGAACTGAAGTTCAAATAATGCATTACATCTGTTTATCAAGAACTGGGAGTTAAGAACCTGATATGAAGGGCATGCCATAGGACTTCCAGAATTATATATAGAGACATGATTGAATTTTAATGTTGTCATAATATCTACTCCTAACACTTTTGGGTAACTGAGCAGACTTTATGAAATTGTGAAATTAAGGTTGTAAGTTGAGGTGTACCTTCATTAAAGAGGTGCACCGTGAATAAGAAGACTTTTGAACTGATCACAAATATTCTTTCCCCGAGCTTTCAAGGGTATACTGTTTTCAGAAAAATGCCCATTTGTCTACCTTTTTCAATGTGTTTGCTTAATCTTTTAGATTTCTTTTAGGAAATGTTAATCAATATTCCTTCTTGATTCTCAAAACAGAGACAAATTTGTCTGTATGTTCAAATACAGTGTGTGTGTGTATGTGTGTGTGTGTGTGTGTGTGTGTGTGTGTGTATGTGTATGCATATGCATTTGTATGAGTTCATCTCTGCATATAGCATGGCCCATGTGTAGAGATAGGATGACAAGCTTAGGTATCAGTCATTGCCTTATACATTGATGAGACAGAGTGTCTTTGCTGTTTACTACTGCATCCTCCAGGCTACCTGGACCATGAGATTCTCCTTCCTCCACCTCCAATCTAGCCATAGGAACACTAGGAATACAATATGCACGGCCAGTCCTGGGTTTCAGTGAGTTCTCCACTTTGCCTGACATACACTCTGATCACTGAGCCATCTCTCTAGAACAAAACTTGAATTTAATTTGTAGGAGAGAATTTTGAGTGATAATTGCTTGCATCATGTCTTATCTCAGAAATATGACGTAAGATACAGTTGTGTGCCCCGGCCAGTGGGGTGTCAACGGGGGAGACCCACCTGCGAGAGAGAATGAAAGGGAAGGGGAGACACGAAAGGACCACAGCAAGACAGTATTCTGATCAAGCTGCAAATTTTATTCTCCTCAGCAAGGCTTATATAGCATGGGAGGGGGAGGGGGCAGGAAGAAGGGAAGGGGTGCAGTTGAGGGGGGACAGGCAGGTAAAGGAAGACTGCAAGTCATGAGGCTTGCTAGGTGATAAGGTTGCTGGTCAGGGCCCATTGTTCTGTTGCTATGCTACCTGACCTGTCTGACCTGTTCTTTATCTTTGGGGGCATCTGGTTTGGGGCAGGGGCTTGTTCTCTGGCCTAGCTAGTACTTTTCCATGGTCCATGCTTGGTCCCTGACAGTTGTGCACATAGTATCACCAAAACTCAATTTTGTTTTTCCTGTGTTGTTAATTGCAAAGGGTTTAGAGACCCCACTTCCTCAGCTTTACATTTATAAATTTTAAATATTTAATAGAGTAGGCAAATGTAAATTACCTGCCTCAAAAACACAAATAATTTTCAAATGTTGTTTATGCACTATTTTATATTAATTTTAATATACATATTTGTATCATTCTTATTCTATGTATATTTTTTCAGTATATGCATATAGAAACACTTTCATCTATTGTACATATTCTGAATAATCAGTCAGTACCTCATACAGTTTGATCTCAACCTCAATCACTTATAAAAAAACTTCAGCAATTTTCAGGCCTGCAGTTTTCTTGGCTATATCTTCTGGTTGGACACTTATCGGTCATGAAATGTGTTTGCTTGGTACATGTCACTTTATTTATGACCAGACTCTGAGGACTGTGCCAGCACACAAGGCAGCATTAATAAGGCATATCTAGCAGCAATGTGTTTGTTTTCATAGGCTGAAATCAATTCACCTTGAAAGTTCTGCTCATATAAGTATGAATAACTCTGGAGATGAAAAGATCTATCCTATTAACAATGAAAAAATACCCTCAGACAGTTATAAATTTAGAACCAAATATGTTTGTTGGTGTTCAATGACTCTCTACAGCTTATACTGGTTTTACTTTAAGTGTGCTGCCTGGAGTTTAAGTGTGTGTGTGTGTGTGTGTGTGTGTGTGTGTGTGTGTAAGAGAGAGAGAGAGAGAGAGAGAGAGAGAGAGAGAGAGAAAGAATCTGCTACTGCTAGAAACCAGAGCAAACACAATTAAGCTAAATCATGCAGTCTCATCTACGGTATGAGGGACTATATGAAACAGTAGCCATACAGAACAAAATGCACAAGAGTTGTCTATTCATGATTATTCAAAACAATATGCAAATTTTATTCACATGAAGCAAATTTCCCTAGAATAGAATAAGTAAGATGGCAGTTTTCAAGGATTTACAAGAATATTTTTGGCTGGGCGGTGGTGGCGCACGCCTTTAATCCCAGCACTCGGGAGGCAGAGGCAGGCCGATCTCTGTGAGTTCGAGGCCAGCCTGGGCTACCAAGTGAGTTCCAGGAAAGGCGCAAAGCTACACAGAGAAACCCTGTCTCGAAAAACCAAAAAAAAAAAAAAAAAAAAGAATATTTTTGTTCATTTTCACAGATCAAATACAATCTTTAAGAAACATTATAAAATTATTAAATAATGTTTTGAACTTTTCAGCTGAATTATTACAGTGTAATAGGAATATTAGGAATATATAGATATTTATGTCAATTTGATATAATATTTTATTTCCAATCTTGAATATTTTCTAGATGAAAAAATGTGTGGAAAGCGACATGCATTTGAGGGTTAGATATTTCCTCCAGACTTCTGCAGTTTTTCCACTTTGTGCACAGTAGGCAATATTAAGACTGTACCTCCACCTCTACTTTTAAGGAATAGGACATTTTCTTCACCCCCAACTACTAGAATAAGAAGTTGTTTCTGACCTTAGTGAGTTTTGCTACGTTTTCCTTTAACTGTGTTCATAGTATCTATTCTTTATGTGTAACTCACCTTATCTGAAGGTAGCAAAGCATGTTAAATTATTAATTAAACAAAGAAAGTACAAACCTAAAAATGAATAGATGGAATCTTTTTAGAGACTCAATGAAGACCTCAATTAACCAAAGACAAAGGCAGACAGTGTTTTCACCTGACCATAACAGCGGATTTGTAGATCCTACTTTCCACAGCCTAGCTGAAGTAGTTGACTCCTCCTGTTCTTTGAGTTCTGGTTCTCCTGAATCTCTTCAGGACAGTTAGAATGTCCACTCCTCTTTGCTAGTCAAAATGCATTTATTCGCCCAAAGATGACATTGAGACCATGGAGGAAATCTAGAAGTGATAAAGGATGTTAGGTGGAGATACAGTTGCAAGCACCTCTTGTTTACCATGTAGACATTTGGGTAAGGTGAATGATAATCTCATGTAAATCATAACTGAGTTCTACAACTGGGCTTACACATAACAAATGATCTGAGGATTTAGGGGAAGTCGTAACTGTTGCTAATATCTGAAAAATAGTACACACTAAGCAATTGTCAACTATGAGGTTTACATATACTTTTTCCAATGCAGGCAGTACATATTCACCCTTTTTTTTTTTAGATTCTTTATTGAAATATATTTGATATACCTCAAACTACATATTTACAGAATATAATTTGAGGACTTTGAAGTCATACATGCAAAGGCCTATGAATCCATTGTGATGTCAGTCAGTGTATCAAAAACACCTCAGGGCAGGGGCCAGGAAGCTGGCCAACAATAAAACAATCTTCATGTCTTTGTAGGGGTTTTGTTTGTTTGTTTGGACTTTTGTTTTGTCTAAGAGTTAGGGACATGGAAAACAAAATAAAATGTGCTTTAAATGAAAAAAAAAAACAGTTACATTTTTATAAAAGGAGATACTTATTCAATAAAGCATCAATTTTAATATACTTTATATAAATTTTTCATATATTTTGTTATTTCTCCTCTATTTCAGGCAAAATTTTAAATGTTTCAGATAAGTTAAGATTGAAGAATTCTTCTCTGCCATCATATGGCATCTAGATACATTATTTGCTGAAGAGATTGTCCCTAATCAATTCTGACCCATTGGAAAAACTGGTAAGGGGACCAGTGGACGCACACCTACTCTTAGGATATTTGTTTTTCTTAGAGTAAAAATCTCTCCTCTGAATCTAATGGTCAAAAGACACTGCTCTTTTCATTTTCTTTGTAGTTTTCCATTTTTTATTTTAATAACTTAAACCACTCAATATGTAAACCACAGAAGCTGCCTTATTGGACTTGGTAGAATTAATTGCCTCCCCCAACATCACTTTTTGTCTAAATCATCATTTTGTTTGTCTAAAAACAAAGGGTGAATATGTACTGCCTGCATTGGGAAAAGTATATGTAAACCTCATAGTTGACAATTGCTTAGTGTGTACTATTTTTCAAATAAATGTACTAGTAGCAATTACCACTTCCCCTAAATCCTCAGATCATTTGTTATGTGTGAAGTCAGTTTGTTTTACCTTATTACTACAATGTCATTCCTTTGCAAGGTTATAAAGGTTTTGTTTTGTTTCTTTCTTTCCTTTGTTTAAGGACAATGGTTCATTTTATATTTTGGTTTTGAATGCCTATTATTAAAATTTTATAAATATTTTAAAGCAGTCTAATTTTTTAAAATAGGATGATATATTTTCATTTCAGTTATCCAAAGGTCTATATTTAATCCTGTGAGAAATTGCTGAATTTCTTATACTGATACATATTCATTTTCAATATTACCATAAAAATGGCCTTTTCTATTTGTACATCTTCTTCAGTGTTGGGAATGTCAATTTTAGGACGCAGGACTGAAATTTTGGTAATTATGTATGTTTATATTGTGATTAAAAAATAATAATGACTAATATTGAGGATCTTTAAAAGTGTTTATTTGTAAAATCAGCATTGTTTATTGAAGTAACATTTTTCCCTGTGGATTGTAGATATCTATTCCTGAGTTATATATATATATATATATATATATATATATATATATATATATATTATACATTTCACTTACAAATCTTTTATCAGGACCTTGGTTTATACCTCACTAGTATAGCAGTATAGTGATTACCTAACATGTATGCATAACTTCAACTACTTTAGTTCAAAATAAAGGTACTTCTAGGAGACAAGTTCATAGCACTGCCTCCCCACTCCCCCACCCCCCAAAAATAGGGGTCTCATACTAGTAACTTAACAGTGCTCCTGCAAAGTCTACAACAAAAAGAAGACATAACACCCAAATGGAGTAGACAGCAAGAAATAGTCAAACTCTGGTCCAGAATCAATAAAATAGAAACAGCAAAAATAAAGAAATAGAAAATAAATAAATGAATCATAAACAAAAAAGCTCAGTCTTTAGGGAAATAAATAAAATTGAAAAACATTTAGCCTAATTAACTAAAAGACAGAGGGTAGATCAAAATAAAAAGAAAGATTAGAGACAACAATGAGGATCAAACAGACACCAAGGAAATTCAGAGCATCATAAGGACATTCTTTAAAACCCTATATTTTGCTTATTTGAAAAATCTAAAAAAATAATGATTTTCTTGATATATACCACCTAACAAAGTTAAAAGCAATATCAGATAAGCAATTAAAAAGAACTATAATCAATAGTTAAATCAAAGCAGTAATTAATTTTCTTTCTTAATCAAAATAAGTCCAGGGACATATGGTTATACTATATTATTCTCCAGACAGTCACATAAGAATTAACAGCAATATTCCTCAAATTATTCCACAAACTATAAAAAGAACAAGACATTGTCCTTTTTTTCTAATGATGCCACAATTACTCTGATATCTAACCCTCATGAAGACCCAACAAAGAAAGAATTAGAGAACAATTCCTCTTATGAACATAGTTCTAGAAGTTATCAACAAAAGATATGTAAATTGAATCCCAGAACACATCAAAAAGATCCTATACCATGATTAAATAGGCTTTATCCCAGAGACTCAGGTATTGCTCAAAATACCTGTTGAGAATTGAAATCCACTATATAAACACTGTGAAAGGCAAAAATTCACCTAAGCATCTCATTAAATGCAAAAAGACCTTTGACAATATAGAATACCCTTTCATGACAAAAGTCCTGGAGAGACTAGCGATACAAAGGATATTGTTAAAAAAAAATAAATAAATAAAGGTGACTTACAGTAAGCCCACAGTCAATGTCACCTTAAATGGAACAATACTCAAAGCATTTTTACTAAACTCAGGAACAAGACAGAACTGTCCACTCTCCATACCTATTCAATATAGTAGTTTAAACCAGAGCTGGTAATAAGACAACTGAAGGAGATCAAGAGGATACAATTAGATAGGGAAGAACTCAAAGTGTCTTCTTCTTCTTCTTCTTCTTCTTCTTCTTCTTCTTCTTCTTCTTCTTTTTACATATTCTTTACTGAATAGGTAAGTAGCACACAAAATTCTATGATAAACTCATACAGCTGATAAACACTTCCAGAAACCCAGTTGGATAAAAAAGTTAATACACAAAAATCAGCAGTCCTCCTATATACAAATAATGAATGGACTGAGAAAGAAGTGAAGGAAACAATACCTTCACAACCGCCTCAAAAAATACCTCCTGGTAGCTCCAACTAAGTGAAACACTCATATGATAAAAACTTCAAAACACTGAACAAAGAAATTAAGATATCAGAAGATGGAATCATTCCATGCTCATTAATCAGTAGGATTGATTTAGTGAAATTGGCCATCCTATCAAAACCAATACACAAGTTCAATGCAATTCCTATCAAAACCCAATACAATTTTTATAGAAATTGAAAGGAATTTTTTTTTTGCTTCATATGGAAACAAACAAACAAACAAGCAAACATTAACTACAACAAAAATAGTATAGTGTAAAAAAATCCTGAATAATAAAAACTGCTTTTGGTATCATCATCCCTGATCTCAAATTGTACTATAGAATTCTAGTAATAACAATAGCATGATATTGGCATAAAGACAAATACATTGATCAAGGGATTCAAATAAAGAGACAGATATGATGATTCCAGACATGTATAGAAACCCTGTTTTTGATAAGGAAGCCAGAAATATAAGATGAAAAAAAGGCAGCATCTTCAACAAATGGTCCTGGTCAAACTTGACATCTATATGTAGAAGAATCCAAACACATTCACATTCATACTTACCACACTGTTCAAATTCAATATCAAATGTACGAAAGTCCTCAACAAAAGGCCAGATTCATTGACTGTAATAGAAAATAAAGTGGGGAAAAACCTTGCTCTCATTGACATGGGAAAAGATCTGGTGAATACAACATCCAGTAGCACAAGCACTAAGAAAAAAAAGAAATAAATGGAACCTCATGAAACTGAGCAATGTATATAAGGTAAAGGACAGCATTGTAGATGTAATCAACCGTCTTATAAATAAGAAACACAGAACCAATGCAAAGAAGAAAGCCAAGAGGTCAGAGCTAAGAGCCAAAACCTTACCCTTCCTCCTGCAGTGGTCCTACCTCTCCGAAGGAGCCGGTACTTCCTGTGTTAAAGTCTTTATATAGTCTCTGTTCTGCCTTCTCATTGGTTGTAAACCCAACCACAGGACTGCCTCATTACAGCCTGTCTGTATAGACCTCCAGGTGTTCTATGGTTGGTAATGAGATTAAAGGCATGTGTATCCAATGCTGGCTGTATCCTTGAATACACATAGACTTACCTAGCTCTGTCTACCAGGTGCTGTGATCACAAACGTATACCACCACTGCCCTGCTTTCCTATGGCTTGCTAATAGCTCTGACCCCCTGGCAACTTTATTTATTAACATACAAATAACATTTTGGTACAAAGAAAATATCACCATACAGTATCATTCAGACAAAGTGGTTAACTACAGAATGACAAAGATTTTTACCAATTACACATCCAATAGAAGACTAATATCTAAAATAGGTAAAGAAATGCAAAAACTGCACATCAAGAATACAAAGAAACTAATGTAAAATGGTATACAGATCAAAAGTGAGAATTCTCAAAAGAGAAAAAAGTAGTGGAAAACACTGAAATAAGTGTTCAACATATTTGATCATTAGGAAAATAAAAATGAAAACCACTTTGAGAATTTATTAATTAACCAATCAGAATGGCCAAGATCAACTAAAAAAAATGACAGCTCACTATACCATGAATCTTAAAAGGTCTTATTAATAAAAACAAACCCAGAGCCAGGTATTGGGGTGAACACTGGAAGATCAGAGAAACAGAACATAAGCCACACCCAACCTCACCTCGCCAATTGCTTAGCTGATCTTGTTTCTTCAAACTGGAAGTCTCTGAGTCCTCATCCAAATGGATCTCAGCTGAACTGCTGCTAAAAGTATAAAAGCTTAAAAAGGCTCTAATTCCTGGTCCTTGTGCCTTATATACCTTTCTGCTTCCTGCTATCACTTCCTAGGATTAAAGGTGTGTGGCACCATGCCTGGCTGTTTCCAGTGTGGCTTTGAACTTACAGAGATCTGGATGGATCTCTGCCTCCAGAAGGCTAGGATTAAAGGTGTGTGTGCCACCATTTTCTGGCCTCTATGTCTGTCTAGTGGCTGTTCTGTTCTCTGACCCCAGATAAGTTTATTAGGGTGCACAACACACTGGGGAACACAATATCACAACAGCTCACACTGGTGAAGATGTGAACTAAGAAGAACATCCATCCATTGCTAGTAGGAGTGCAAACTTGTACAGGACACTATGGAAATCAGTGTGGCAGCTTCTCAGGAAGCTGAGAATAGGTCTACCCCCAAGATCCAGCTGTACCCTTCTTGGGCATACACCCAAAGGACCCTACATCCTACTTGCAGAAACCCTTACTCAACTTGTTATATATTAAGTCTTCAATAAGCTGGCTACCACCCATACAACCATAGAGTAAGGGATGGGTGGGGGAAGGGATAAGGACTCCAGAGGAAGGTGAAATAGAATTGATAGCTTGTGTTGTCCTATATTGGTATGTTTGGTATTGTTTTATCTTCTTTTATTATTTTTAGATGCCTGTTTTTTTTCTTTTTTCTTTTTTTGCCATAATTTATTTTTTTTAATTTTATAATTTAATTTTACATATCAGCCATGGATTCCCTTGTTTTCCCCCCTCCCCCCCCTCCTTCCCCCCCCATCCCACCCCCGATTCCCATCTCCTCCAGGGCAAAGACTCCCCTGGGGATTGAGTTCAACCTGGTAGATTCAGTCTAGGCAGGTCCAGTCCCCTCCTCTCAGACTGAGCCAAATGTCCCTGTATAAGCCCCAGGTTCCAAACAGCCAGCTCATGCACTGAGGACAGGTCCTGGTCCCACTGCCTGGATGCCTCCCAAACAGATCAAGCTAATCAACTGTCTCACTTATCCAGAGGGCCTGATCCAGTTGGGGGCTCCTCAGCTATTGGGTCATAGTTCATGTGTTTCCATTTGTTTGGCTAATTGTCCCTGTGTTTTTCCAATCTTGGTCTCAACAATTCTCGCTCATACAAACCCTCCTCTTTCTCACCAATTGAACTCTTGGAGCTCCACCTGGGGCCTTGTCATGGATCTCTGCATCCGGTTTCCTCAGTCATTGGATGAGATTTCTAGCATGACAATTAGGGTGTTTGGCCATCCTATAAATGAAGACCACATGAGAATAGGAAGAAGGAAAGTGCTAGAGAGGTCCACAGAAATCCACAAAGATACTTCCACAATAGGCTACTGACAATGGTTGAGAGAAAGCCCGAACTGACCTACTCTGGTGATAGGATGGCCTGTTTGTTTTCTAGAGAATGAAAGGGTTTGAATTTGTATGAGAGGGGAAGTGGTAAGTATCTAAAGGAGTTGGGGTGAGGAAACCGTAAACAGAATATATTATATGAAAAAACTATTATGAATAAAAGAAAAATTAAATATAAAAATATAATATTTAACTACTTTTACAAGATATAAGATTGGTAGCATGTCTTTTTATTCTTCCCCATCATTGCTTAAGGAAGAAATGTACTAAATTGAATCAATACCTATTCATATTTTTTTTCTTCCAATTTTGGTGTTGAATCTAAAATAGTCATTCCAATTAGAATACTATACTTTGATTTTGAAATTTCCCCAATGAGATCAGGTGTTTGAACACTTGTTCTCTAGGTAGTTGCCTTAAACTCCAGGGCATGTGTATACTTGATGGAAAGAGGTGGTGACGAGGTGACCTTTGAAGTTCAATCTGTTTCTGGCTCAAGCTTGCTTTGCTTTGTTTTGTTTTTTTAATATTTTGGACTGTCAGACAGAGTTGTCTCCCCACAGGCCTTCTTTATTGGGATACATTGTGGCTCTTCTAAATCACAAAACAAAATCTTTCCTTACGCATTGTTTGTATGAGATATTTTGTCTTAGGAACAGGAGTAGCAGTGGATAAAATTAGTTCTTTCAGTCTCTTATTTTCATGTCAAATTTGGAGTCCAGAATGAGTGCAAATTTTCATACAATTTTGTATGGAATTGTTTTATGTCATTTCAGTTTCACGGTCATTGTCCCTAATCTGTGATGCTTGTACACTTAGGATTTTTGTGTTTTTTTTTTCTTTTGTTTGTTTGGGCATATAACTATTCAGTTTGCCAGTACAATTTTTCAAAATACGATCTTTACTCAACTGCATAATAGATGCTCCTTTGGTATGTGTTAGTGTGCTATGTCTTGTTATGTTTCTATTTTCAGTGTTTAATTTCCTCTGTCTATGTGTTTATGCTTCCTGTTCTGTAGAGTTGAAAGAATGAGCTATGATAGCCATACTTTACATTTGGGATCAATGGTTTTGTAAATATATAGCAAACACATGTAAAAGAATACCAGTAAGTAGCCTATAGGGTGAATTAGCAAATGAATACTAAAATATCAAATAAGGAGGTTACAACCTACAGCAGAGAGTACTAGAGTGAACTGATTGTCAAAGCAAATGAATGTGACATCATCAATCAAGGGCTTAGAAATATCCAGCAAAAACAATTTGGGAAGTTGGGGCAGTCAGTGGGAGTTCTTCATTGAGCTTTCTCTGCATGGATCAGGTTCTCACAGCTGGCTTTCTGTTCCCACTGCAGGCATTTTTGCATTAAAGAATAAAGAATGGTGTTGTGTTAAGAGTAGCTTGCCTTCTAGCTGTTCTTATGGTCACAAAGTTTTTATCCTTATACGGTTTTGAAAATTTTCTAGTGTCCTGACACAGAGTTACAGGGCCAGGATGGCTGTTTTGAAAAACTCTGGAAATAAACGTGCAGAAATCAGGACAGGAAAGCCCTCTTCACTGCCAGATTCTGCTTTCATTAAGCTTAAAACCCTCGGGACAATTTAGCAATATAATGTCCATTACAGCAGTTCGGAAAACAATATTCTGATTTGATTATTTCAGCATTATGATAAATCTTCACATTTACAATTTGACCCCTCTAAGTCTATTTATTAATGTTTAGGGGGACGTTTGGGAGAATTTAGTTGATATATGTTTAAATGAAATAAAACTGAAATGACAGTGTAATACATTAGTCTATAATTATATTGTACCACGTTAAATTTCACATACATTTAGCTCTTACTACATTTTGTATCATTTTATATAGTTTCATACTTTAACATTTATCACACGTTTTATTAAGGGAATGTATGATAAATGTACTTTAATCTTCAATGCAGAAATTGTTTCTTCTCTTATTAATTCCTACGTTTTTGCATGGAATAGTGTTGCTAAACTTCATGACAAAAAAATTAGAATTTGCCAGCAAATCATATAATAAGAATAAGAATTCTTTTTAATTTTCCAGGAAGCCCTCAATTAAATTATTCCCCAAATTTAAGATACTACTATTGATCTATTCAAGTAAATTTAGGCTATGTCTGCCTTAATATTTATTTCATGATTCTAAAACTTTCTCTAAATTTAACTGCAGTTCACTTTTTTCTTTTTTGTTATTATTATTTTTCTATTATCAGCTTGATACAGTACAAATTCTTATCCTAACAGTGAAATGTTTCACTGAAGCTTGTCCAGTGATTGAGTAAAACCAAAACTTATTACAAGCCACAGTCATCCTAGGGTCCCCCCTGCTATGTAGCTTCCCTGGTTCTGTGGGTTGCAGTCTGATTGGTTTTTGCTTTATATCTAGTATCCACTTATGAGTGAGTACATACCATGTTTGTCCTTCTGGGTTTGGGTTACCTCACTCAGGATGATATTTTCTAGTTCCATCCATTTGCCTGCAAATTTCATGCTGTCATTGTTTTTCTCTAACTGCAGCTCACTTAATGAAAATATAATTCCTGTCAGAATGTATCTTGTTATGAGGTCACTTTTCCTAGGGAGATATGAACAATTATCTATTGACACCAGAGAGGACACAGAAAAAGACCAAAATTAGCAACTCCATCAAGGTGTGGTTGGCAAAGTGATGAGTCAGTTCATGGGCATCACTTATATAAGTGCAGCGACTCAATGATAGCCCCAGTGTCAAGTCTCACATTAGCATAGATGATGACTCATGAAAGTTACATGTCTACAGTTCTTCGTCCAGCTTTCAATAAGCTTAAAATTTTCATGACAAATTAGTAATGTGTGTCCTCTACAATACTTTTGTGAACAACATTCTGATTTGATTATTTCAACATTATGATAAGTAAAAAGTCTTCAAATTTAAAACTTAGAGAGTCATCTAAGTTTATCTGTAGATGAATATTATATCTTTTATACCCTGGGGGAGGGACCATAGCAACTTTTGTGAGTTCTCTGAGTACTGTGTGGCCTCTTATCCACCATCCAGAAGGAATTATGTTAAAAAGTTAACTATGTAACCATATTTATTATTCTCAGCTCAAAAACATACAGGTGCAAGTAACATTACATAGATGTAACAGATTGTGTTTATGTATTTACTAATATATACATATTTACTCACATATATAATAAAAATTAAAGTAAATGCAGTTAGGAATTCAAAGGAGACAAAATGGAATATATGGGAGGGTTTGGAAGGGGAAGTGGTGTAATTATATTATAATTTCAAAAAATAAAAATAGTTTAAATATATCAAAACAAACAAACAAAGTAGAGTTTTAACAATAAACATGTACTTTTAAATTTTTGTTACACATAGATGCAGCAATCAGTTTACTGTCTCTGATAGATGAATTTCCTGCATGTAGAGGCCAAGTTGCCATTTGAGCTTTAAATTTCATTTAAAGTCTTGCTTGTGGAAGAATAACTGTTCAAGCTCATCTACATAATTGTAAGTTCTCTTCCGGTCATTTGTCTTTGACTTCTGCCTCATCACAGCAACTGGTGTAGTCCTGCATGGTAATACATGGCAGACTAAACAGCGATCAAAACCAAAAGAAAAGTGTGTACTTCTATAACTCCAGTTTTATTTTTCAATGTCTTGATCTAGGATCTATGGTATCTCTTAGAAGAAAGTAATTACATATAGTTTACATTAAAGACTGTAATTTTAGTCTTTTAGAATTGTGAGTACCAACAGCCAGAAATCACAAAAATCCTCCTTAGAAATTTCCTACTCACACATAAAGGAAACTTCAATAGATTTATCAATATTCTTTCTCTAAGCCGTAAAAGTCAATGTAAAGGAATAGCCACTTAGTAGTAATCCAAGTAAATTTAGTCTGCTAATTTCTAATTATTAATGCAAATGTATATTAATAACAATAAATCAAATATACTCTATAAAACTTCATTATAGACTTTGACTTCTTTTGATTGCCAGCTTGCTAAGTTTTACATATTTGTTCATTTGAATGTTATAGAAAAATTATAAATTTCTTTGATGATTACTATCAAAGGTTTATTACATATGGACTTACTTCATGCTGGATGAAAAGGAAAGGGGTTTTATCTATTAAGTTCTTTTCTTCCTATGACTGAAAATTTTCACTTCAATAATCATACTGGTTAACATTAAGACTGGAATTTCTTTTCATTAGAAATTTTTTGTTGATGTCTTAGGTCATCACAACTTCACTTAGTTTGACATTCTCTGGTTACTTTATGAACATTCTGGCATTATTATTCTTTGCCACTAGATTTCTGGTGAAATGTATCAATAATGCCAACTATGTTGATGCCTTTTAAATATTTTGCCTGAGGTTGACAGAGCCATTGATTACTACTATTTGGATATGACCCTTCTGGGCCACTATACAATTTATCAACATGCTGATGAGAATGCTATGCGAAATGGTGCCAAGAGGTCTTGGTAAAATACAGATTTATTAGATTTGTTCCTTTCTCTTTATCTAAGAAGCCTGTCATCCTGTCACACTGCATGAGAAATGATTTCAAGTTGGCTGCATTTGAGACAGAAAGAACAAACACTTTGCCACTTACCATTCAGCACAAAAGCTTGAGTCATGCTTAGTGCTGAATGGAGTGAAAGGACTGCTGACAGGAACTATTTTCACTGCGTGCGATTTAATTATTCTCTTTCTTTCTTCGTCTATAATTGAGATTGAGAGTAGAATCTGTATCCAACAGAATAAAATACACAGTGCCCTAAGCAAAAGGTGGTAGTCATAAATTTCTTCTTCACCATTCTTTCCCTTTCAGCACAGTGGCCACATCTATGAATTCAGTGTGTTTTAAGTATGTCACATATTGGATTTCTTGTTTGACAGCCATGCCTGACAGATGAAGACATTCTAGAAATCATTCAAGGACTGATGCCCTTGGATGAGAAGTAAATAGATAACTTGTAGTTTATGTGGTTCGGTTGTGTCTCTAATGGCTATAATATATACAATCACTTCTCTGAGGTTGCAAGAAAGTCATTTTAAACACTACATAGTAAACTCTAATGATGAAACAGACTTAATGTAAAGCAAGACAAAGAGCATATAGCAAACAAATGTTATAATTGTTATAGAGTCTTACATCTTCATCCAAATTAGATGTGTTTATAGTTTATTGAATTGGACACAGATGAACCAAAATTCAATTGGATTGTTATAATATGTTAAAATTACTTGAAATGAGCTGGGTGGTGGTGGCACACGCCTTTAATCCCAGCACTCAGGAGGCAGAGGTAGGTGGATCTCTGTGAGTTCGAGGCAGACCTGGGCTACAGAGTGAGTTCCAGGAATGGCGCAAAGCTACACAGAGAAACTCTTTCTTGAAAACCAAAAAAAAAAAAATTGCTTGAAATGATAGTAAAGATATGTAATATGTAAGAAGAGATAGTTTTAGGCTTAAGCACTATATTTTAGGTAATATTCATTTTTAAAAATATATGATCATCTATATTTTCAAAATAAAATGGGAAAAGATGACATTGCACTCTGCCTGACATAATATAAAAGAATTATGTCTTTTTATATCAATCAATCAAATGTCTTCATGACTTAAATGTTGACATTGAATAAGTAACAATGAAAGACAAAACACACAGAGAACAGTTCATGGGTTTGTGTTTGATAATATTTTCATGGATATGAAACTAAAGATACACAGGCACCCCTGATAAAAATAGATTATGCCCAGTGAAAATGTTCTGCAACACAAATTGAAAGAATAAAGTCAAGAGGACTTGTGACACAAGAATAACATTTGTGAGCCTCCATGTAAAAATCAAATGAATCTTTGAACACTGCCTGTTTCTTTAAGTATTTTATCTATGTTCCTTTTAGTGGTTTCAAATATTCACACTTTTTCAAATTTGTCTTTTATTTACACATGTTTATGTGTTTTTATGTGGGAGTGTCTCTACATAAGTGTATGGGCACATGTATTTGTGCATTCAGAAGCCAGGAGAGGGTATAAGAGTCCTTGGATCCTGCCTGTATTTGTGAGATACCTAGCATGTTAAGTGGGTACTGTGATGCATATTATGGTCTCCATGTTTGATGAGCAAGCAGTCTTAACTTTCAAGGATTCTCTCTAGTCCCCAAAGTTTTAGATTTCATAATAAAGCCTTTATCTGGTTGTTAAGACACTGTTTATTGAAGAAGTTTTCATTTTCAGCAGTGTAAATTTTAATGCCTTTGTTAAAAAGCAGGTGTCTAAAGCTCTGTGGTTTTATTTCTGTCCTCTGCTCTAGTAATTGTCATACACACACACACACACACACACACACACACACACACACACACACACAGTATATGTCATATATATGTGTCTTTTCTTGTGTCCTAATCATGCAGCTTATATTTTACTCTAGGTCTGTAATATAATTAATTCAGACAGATCACATTTTGTGGCACCTCCAGCATTACTCTTTCTGTTTAGATTTTCTTGTTCTTTGGAATTATTTTTGCTTACCTTTCAATTCAATACTTTTTTTTCCTTCTGTGAAAAATGGTATTGGAGTTTTTATGGAGATTACAATTTAATCTGAAAATCACTTTTTTAATACAATCATTTTTGCAATGAATGAGTGACTATGGGTAATTCAAAACTAGGACTCAGAAGTCAAAATGAAGACTTTATGGAAACATTATTGAAATATATTTGTGGTGAAATGATTAAGAAGCATAAATAATTAAGAATATAAATACCATATCATTCAGCAACTTCTTTACTAAAAGTGAAGTGGTTATTGAAGAGATGGCTTTTCACCTCTATTTACTTCAGCTTCTGGCAGCTCATGAGTATATAATAGGTAAACATAATGTATGTTTTTATTCTGTGTTTATGCAATTCAACATTGAATTTTTTAAAATAATTACCATGTTGTAACATGGAAGAACACAGAATGAGCCTAATATGACACTAGAGTATCACCATGACCTCATTCATATATAGAATCTTTGTGTTGAGACAATAGATCAGAAAGTAGGTTTTAATAACTGCAGTTCATAGATAATGAGGAAATAAGTATCAAAGAAAATAAAAAGTTAAAGATCTATTTTATACCACAATGAGTCTCTTGAGTGGTACACACTATATTTGATAACATATCACATAACAAACTATGTTCAAAATAACTATGACAGTGGACTGACACTAAAAGTATGTACTCAAAAATAAGTATGTGAGGAAATGCTCATGTTGATTAGATAGAAGGGTTATTACACACGGTATACATATTTCAAAATATCTTACTGATATATACAATGTCAAATGAAATAATATCACAATAAAAACAAACAGGAATGATTGTTATAATTAAGAACATGCCATTTAAGAACATATAAAGATCTTTTTACAAAATCAGTAGAACCTGTTGATTTAAGACACAGACATGTTTTAAAATACATAATAAATTTACAGGATATCAAAATGCAATGCTAATTTTCCTTGAGCAATGGATTTTAATAGAGTACTCTATGATCAAGCATAATACTGTGATAAGATACACGAACAAGTAATGTTTGTATTCTAAATTTTTTTTTTGGTCTGGTAATTGAAGATGAGTAACCAAGTGAGTTAGTCCATAACCTACTGGTTCTGAGGTTTTGGGATTACAGAAAGGCAGGTTATTGTGGAAAGAACAGCATGGCAGTTATTTGCTTCATGGAATCCCTGTGTGGAAAGGCAGGAAGGGATAAAGTTAAAGCTACATCTTGTTTTGTTTGATTGTATGTTTTTTAAGTTTTTGATTAATTTTTACATATAATATAATTTGATCACATCCTTTCCTCTTCTAAAATAACTAGAGACTTCTCTACCCCAAACAAACAAACAAACAAGCAAATAGATCAAAAGTAACAACAAAGCCATAGCTAGATTAAAAAAAAAAAAACACTGAAAAGGAATAAAAAGCTCAGGTTTGTGTTGGTCAGTTGCTCATAGTCATGGGGCCTTAGATGTAATGTGGTCGCCATAGCAAGTGATATTGCATTAGCGGAAGCTAATTTTCCTTTTCCTTGCAGGTATTAATTGAAAATAGTTTCTTGATTAGGAGTGGCATTTCTTTTTATTTCCCCTTTCTGGCTGAGATTTTTTTTTTAATTAAATGGGGTCTTATGTGAGTTGTTTTAGGTTTTGTGAGTTTATGTGTATCAATCTTATTTTTTCTAGAAGATACAGTTTCTGTGGAGTCAGCCATCACTTCTTAGTTTTACAATAATTCGTCCTCTTCAGTCCTGGATAAAGTCATCCCATTGAAGAATAAGTGCGTGAAAGTCTTCCAGTCTCTGCATATTACCCAGTTATGAGTCCCTATGTTAATTCCATTCTCATACAAGGAGTTTCTCTATTGAGGTGAGGGTTGAGCAATGCACTGATCTATGGGTATAACAATGTACCATTAATGGACATTTTATTGCTTTACCAGAATAATAATAGTAGGTTTTCTGCTAGGGCACATGATCTAACTCGTCCCAGGCTCTTGCCCAGGTTATCAGTGTTGGTATAGGTTTAATTTCAGGCAGTTAGGCTAAATCCTATCAAAATAGTTTAGTCCCATGCTATTTGTGTCACTAATGAACTGGTACATCTTACAAGAATATTTCTGTTGTGGGTATCAGGGTTTGTGGTGATATTGATGATTAGTTTTCTCCTCTAGTAGTGTGCAATGCATCTTCCTGCTTCATGCATGATAGTCAGTAGGAATAAAGCTTCTAGTTGGGCATACTAATGATACCTTTTCAGAAGATATTGTCAGTGACCTACTTTCTCCCAGCACGTTTTGTTCCCTACTTTTTACCCTTACACAAAAGTGCAGTCAGTTAATGCATCCATGAAAGGATTAATTCACTGATTAAGACATAGCCCCAAGCTCCATTCACATCTCTTGACAGGTTCTCCAAGCTGGGGAAAAAGTTTTCATCCTATGAACCACTTCAGGTGAGCTTTTCCATACAAATTGTCCTAGCACCTCTGTTTTATTTCCTATAAAGATGGTTGTCTTTGAGGTTTGCTGGATTTTTTTGTTTGCTTGTTTTTGTTGTTGTTTTTTTTGTCTCTCCATGTAATTTATGGTATAAACTTCCCTTTATAATTTAACATTAGAAAAAGTAAAGGGCTGAGTAGTGGAACAAATTAAAAGAGAGTAATCTGCTCAAACTTACTTTCATATGCCATTTTAATTAAGTCTCCAGTCATGAAATTGGCTGTGTTGCTGCCTTTATTATCTTTGTCACCAGAAAAGTTTCTGGAAGGGACAGTAAGGAGACCTTGATTTCACCTACAGATAGCAAAAACCATCTCCAAGATTATTTGCTTTATTTTAATACAAAAGAGACATTTAGTCAGCAAGTGTCTTTTGTGCTATGTTGTTGCTATCCACTAGTTGGAAATAAAGATCTTATTAAAATGTTATTGTTATTCAGGAGAAAAAAAAGACTAGAACTAAATGGATGCATTTATCCAGGTAGTTTTTTGCTTGGTAAATATTCAATGCTACATTTTCACCCCAGGGTAACATTTCTAGAGTTGTTTGTTAATATTCCTATTGCTGATGCAGCATTTAGAGAAAGCAATTTTTGAAAATAAACATTCAAAGAGATCCTACATAGCATTTAGTGGTAATGGAAACTTGTTAATATATTAACAGCTTTATTGACTGTGGACATAAAATTTCATCACTCCATGCTGCTCTGCCTAATCTAAACTTAGAAGCCACATAAATGGGTTCACAGAGGCATTACTTTAACATTCTTGACATACTGATATGGCTCTGGATATATAAGGCTTGAAATATATGAATACAAATTACATCTCACATGGTGATATCTTTCTTCTTTTGTCATCATTATTTTTTAAGATTCCTCAATGCATAAAATTCTATTATGATATAGTACCCAGAGACAGCCAGCATCACTCAAAATGCTTGTAGTGCTCAGAAACAAACACCTTGTAAAAAGTGAATTACAAATGAATCTTACTAATAACTGTAGGAGGCAAAGCATAAAGAAAGCATTGAAGGAACCAGGCTTGTTAAACATGTGGGCCTGTTTTCTTCAATGGAACAAAAAGGACTGATGTGTCAATGACTGAGGTGAATGTTGTTTGATAACCTGGCGATATTTTTGCTATTATGTGGAGTCAGCCTTCCTGAATAGAACCCATCTTTATGGAAGAGGTCTCATGTACCTTTCAACCTCCACCAATAGAATCTATCCTTATGCTTATTAAATATCCTTCCTCCTCCAGGCCTTGCCTGGAACATTGTTTATCAGTCTTTAGAACTCATTCTTTCTGCAAAGGTCACAGGTGCCTTGCTACTTTGCTAGGGTTTTTATGTAGCTATGCCTAAAGCTTTGTTGAAATAATTGTCACATGGTAACCTTTTCCCAAAGTTTTGTTGTGCTTAAATGTATGTGTAAGAAGAATAATTCAGGAGGTCAAAATCTGGAAGTCTCAACCCAGTGCCCGCAAAGGTGGTATAGTCTGAGGTTTTAGCCTCACCTTGCTCAGATCACTTTCCTGCAGATCATGAGGCTTTCAGGGTCCCTGACATAAAGTAGCATTTCATATGAGCTTTACATTTTGTTTTACAAATTGTTATATTAATATATAAGATGCTGATGTGTGAATACATAAATACACACAGTGTAGATAAAATAAATATGAAAAACAGAGTATCTATGAATAAATTAACAATACTAAGATTCTTGTTTAGAAAGAGTCTGGGGTAATGAGCCTCAGCAGTAGCTTAGCAATTAAAGTTCATGAAAGTATCTCACTGTAATAGAGTAAGTAAAAGTGTGATGTGTTATATGTAGCTGATAGATCCTATAATAAATTTATCTTGGCAGGTTTAAGTTCCTTCATCAACAATGAGTTTCATTATGTGAATATGAAACTGAGCAGCCTCAGTTGTCTCACGTATTATAAACAGAATTCCATAATGGCAGCTGAACTGAATTAATAACTGTTTATATTATGAAAGACAATTATTATCCAAGTATGAAACATTCTTTACAAACTAGATAAGACTTATTTGAATAAAAAAGCTCTAATAATTTCTTATATTATAATGAGCTTTTGGCTTCATTAAACTCCTTATAAATAGTTTTTATCATATGGCTTTTCAAGTTATCCATTACATGAATGGAATTGTAAGTTGAATTTTTTATACTTTTGTAAGTTATTAGGATGAAACATTAAGGTGAATAAATGACTGTCATATGATATTTTTCTACTACTTGTGTGTGTGTGTGTGTGTGTGTGTGTGTGTGTGTGTGTGTGATTGATTTGGAGAAATATTTTTCTTGTATTTATGAGTGTATATGTGTATGTGAGTGTAGAGTATATTTGTATAGATATGCAGACCTTGTGTGTGCACATGTGGAGGCTGTAGGAAGATTTGGGGTGACCTATCACTCTGTTAATTATTCTTCTTAAAAATCTTCATTTTATTTTTTGAGAATATAGTGATAGAATACAATCACATTGTTACCCTTCCCTTTCCTTCCTCCAAAGCCTCCCATGTAATCCCTCTTGCTGCCTTTCAAATTGGTGTCCTCTATTTCTTTAATTATATGTACATATATGTTACATAAATTGTAATGTATATACATGTATATGTAAATGGATGCTAAAACAAATGTAAAATATAATTGCTAAGTGTTCCTTTGGTTAAAAAGCTAGTAGATTGAGTTATGAGGTTCTATTTTGATTACATATATTAATCAAAATTTCTAAGCAAATTGAGTTTTAAAATTTGTGAGAAACCAAAATTACATATTAATAGTTTAACTACTAAAAAAGTTATATCAAAATTCTTAGGAGTAGAGTCATAGCCTTTAAATGTAACTGTAAAACTATAACTACATCATCATCCAAAACACTTGAATCTATAAATATCATATATAATTAATGGACACATCTGCAAAAACATCCCCACCACTAAGGCCTAGTGAGCATTGCAAAAGATGGGGCAGAAAGATTGTAACAGCCAGAGAATCAGGGACTTTGTGATGAGATTTGTCTACTAGGAATGTCAAAAACCACACTGTAAGACGAATTACTAAACTGTCTTGTTAATAAAAAACCTGGAGCCAGACACTGGGGAGAAAACTGAGAGATTAAAGGAATAGAAGAAGCCACAGCCAACCTTACCTTACCAACTCCTCAGCCTCCAGAGAGAGCAACTTCCTGTATACTCATGCCTTTATACCTTTCTGTGCCCTGTCATCTTACTTCCTCTTCCTGCCCAGCTCCATCACTTCCTGTCTGTCTGTATAGCCCTCCAGACCTCTGTGGTTAACTAGCACTGGGATTATAGGCATGTGCCACCATGCCTGGCTCTGTCCCAGTGTGGCCTTGAACTCACAGAGATCCAGATGGATCTTTGCCTCTCAAATGCCAGGATTAAAGGCATGTGCTACCACTGCCTGACTATGTTTAATATAGTGTCTGGCTTTTTCCTCTGATTCCCAGGTAACTTTTTTGGGGTGCACAAATAAAATATCACCACATTTCTCCTTTTTGTCTAAAATAAAATATAACTAATATAAGAAAAACTATGTACAATAAGTACAATAACTATACATAATATATACAGGCATTAAATATGTCAACAATGTCTAGTCCATTTTCATTTGACAAATTCAGCAAAAATATTCCGTTATCTATCCTATTTTGGTGAGTCCAAAATGTACCCAATTCACTTTCTATCCTAACTTGTATTACCAACTGAAAACTATCTTTTGATGTATTTCAGACTTATATACTTTACACCTCTTTAATGAGTATCTTTTCCGAAATTGTTAACAAAGAAAACTATAACTATCTTTTTTTAATTTTTTATAGTTTCTTTTATTACTACTATTATTCTCTCATATATTACATCCCGACTACAGTTTCCTCTGCCTCCCCTCCCCAAGTCCCCCTCCCTCTCCTCTCTCCCTTAGAGCCACCCACCCCACTGCCTCCCCTCAGACAAAAGCAGGCCTTCCAGGGATATCAACCAAACAGAGCATAACAAGCTACAATAAGACCAGGCACATACCATCACATCAAAGCTGGACTAGGCAACCTTGTAGGAGGAAAGGGGTCACAAAAGCAGGCCAAAGAGTTAGAGACAGCTCCTACTCCCACCGTTAGGAATCTTACAAGAATGCCAAGCTACTCACCCTTAACATATATGCAGAGGACCTGGGTCAGACCCCTATAGGCTCCCTGATCTCTTTGAGCCCCCATAAGTCTCAGTCAGTTGATTCTGTGGGCCGTGTTCTCTTGGTTCCCTTGACCCCTCTGATTCCTCCAATTCTTCCCCCTTCTTCTCTGCTGGATTCCCCGAGCTCTGCCTAATGTTTAGCAATGGGACTCTGCATCTGCTCCCATCAGTGGTGGATGAAAAGTTTCTGATCTCTGTGGTGATGATTCTGCTACGCTCTGTTCCCAGAACACTCTGCAAGCAGGAGAAGCTGCAGGTCAAAGGTTTTGTGGTTGGGTTGGTATCCGAATCCCTCCCCTTGAGGCCTTGTCTGGTTAAAGAAGATGGCGGGTTCAGGCTCCGTGCCCCCCAAATTACTAGGAGTCTTTGCTAAGCTTACTTGTGTAGATTCCATGGAGTTAGCATTGCACTAGGTTTCCACCTTGCCTCAAAATGTTCCCCAAACCAGTAGTTTCTCCCCGCCACACATCTGATCCCTCCTGTTCCCAGCCCACTCCTATTTCCCCCTTAAAATCTATTGTATTTCCCGTTCCCAGGGTGACCCAAGTGTCCCCCCGAAGCCTTCCTTGCTTCTTAGCTTCCTCAGGTCTGTGGATTGTAGCATGGTTATCTTTTACTTTACAGCTAATATCCGCTTATAAGTGAGTACATGTTTCTGTTTCTGGGCCTGAGTTACCTTACTCAGGATGATTTTTTTTTTCTAGTTCCGTCCCAAGGAATGCTAAAACTATAACTATCTAATCTTCAACTCCTTCAAAGACACCAGAAGGCCATAATATTACCTAAGCAAACAGGAAGTGCCTTGTAAGCAACTTCCAAAATTCTGGAAATAAAAGAGACAGCACAAAATAAAACAAAAACAAACAAACAAAGCAACAGCAACAACAAGAAATATGAGTTTGAGAGTCAGAGTCTTCAGTCCTGACTCAAAAAAAATAAGGAGTAAAATTACAGAGGAGGGTACCCATGACTTTCTCTGACTCTTACACATAGGCATTTGCACTTACATGTGCATATATACGTTACAAACTGTACCTATAAACACACCATATACACTCACATAAATAAATAAATTAATAATAAATAACTTAGGAGTTATATTCACAGTTTTCTAGTTAAAAATATTTTTGGATTCTACTTCAGAAATCTTTTAAAAATGCAGTAACATCTGAATATGGAAATATTTCAAAAACTGACATATCTAAACACTGTCATATTGTAAACTGTCAAGAATAATTATATATTTCTCACTGGCTAAGAAAAAATAGAATACAGAAAAGGTGATAAAATTTATTCTAACAGAAATTTTAATGCAAAATGTAGTCATATAGGCAGAGAATACTGGAAGTATCAAATGAGTAAAATGTCTCAGGAGCGTGTTCTGGTTCAAAGATTACAAGATGGCTGAGTTGGTACCTGATGTCATCAATGAATGCTGCTGTAATTCTCACAGCTGGATTCATACAGTGAAGATATTTAAGATTTGGCAATGAATGGCAGATCTAGCTGCAGTTCTAAAATATGCACTGTATGTGTCATATATAAATATATGCATGTTATTTAGGCATAAATTAGAGTATTTTATAAATATATTCATTTACATAAATATGTACACATATAATGGAAAATACTTGACAAAATATGTTGATAACTTCCTTATATATTGTTTTTATAAGATTTCTTCTCTGAGGAAACTAATTCTTTCTCTAACTTTCAGCCTTCGTGATTGGTAAAAAGACACTTTGGAGAAAACCAGTGTACTCATGCTCTGAGAAGCACATCAAAATCTGCAAGCCACAGATGTTTGATGAGTTCACTAATCTCCAATATTTTGCTCCATTGTTATTCTGATCCTCTTCAGAAATGAAACCATAATGACTATAATTTGGCTTGAATGGAAGTTGATTTAAATGGGGGCTGCCTTACCACATTCTTACCCCTTAAATAAGCACAGCTCTTTCTCTGTTAGCTTTAGCAAATGTTTCTCTTTCTCAGCTAACCTCCTCCTTTGGTTCATTCACTGTACCGTTCCTAAACATTATCACTACAACTAAATTTGTATCCCATTTGGCTTTGTTATATATCACTGACAGTGAGTTATCTGAAATATTTTAATTTGTTTATTGGTGTATTGTTCTACCTCAAAGTTGAACACGAGTTCCTGAAACAAGAAGGAACTAGTCTTTCTCTCTGATGGAAATCCCTGTTGTGAGTATTGCAAAGAGACAGTTCTTGAAATTACAGGTTATATAAAGAGAACAAGAGGCATACACTGATACTTGTTACTTAATATAATCTACTCAAATAGAACTTCTTTGATGAGTGATTTTTATTGTTAATTTTTGTATATAAACTATGTTTTCATATTTCATGTTCTTGGGGGTTTATTTTAAACTTAAAAAAATAAATCTTTGTTGTTATTGAACAAATGAAAACATAAAAATAGGAAGTTTACATCCATATTTAAACTCTTGAAAAATTTCTTTTGCATGAACATTTACTTTTCAGATCTCTCAACCATGTCATTTACAAAAGGCCTGACAAAGGAAAGATATTTCAATTAATTGGTGGCAATATTATCGTATGTTTCTAAGAGTGAGAATGAAGTGAGCTGTTCATGTGAAATCAATATCAAGTTATCCTCACCACGTCACTGCTTCTAATATCTCTATGGATGCTTCAAAAGAATTCAGTCTTTTAATATTTTCCTCAGTTCTTTTTTTCTGAAATGAATATAGATTTTTAAGACACAGCTAAACTCAACCAGAAAACTACTTATTTTTATGCTCTTCAAGTGTGGAGAACTTATATGATCAAGCTATTGTACAAATTTAATTATACTCAAACTTAACATAAAATCTTTTATGAGATTTGTAACAGAGTAAACACATTTAACTAAGACAAAAGACCTTCAGTCTTCCCCTCATCGATGCTCCATTTCCTCCAGCCTCCACACTCACTCATTTCAAGAGAGCCTACAATTACTTTGTTGAAGGGACACAGCATACCCATGTTCCTCTCTTCCTAGATTTCATGTTATTGAAGATCACATGTATTTCTCAACTATTCATTTTCAAGCCATTGATTAAATCTGTCCACATCTATGAAGAACTACTGACACTCTTACATCTTGCTATTGAGATAGAAATTTAGGAAAGTTTGTGTAAAATTAATTTTTATAATGTCAGCTTCCCCGAAGTTCATGAAATTTTGAGGTAGTGGGATCTTGTACTCTGTAATATTGAACTACAATGTCTTGTAAAATGAAATGTGTTACTTGAGTTTTTGTAAATATTTTAATGGTAGATCTATATCCAAGAAAGCTCAGTAAGAAGACATAAATATTTCTCAATGATAGAAATGTGGGAAAGTATTATGGCTAAGTGGGTAGGGGCAATGCTACCATGCCTGATGATCTCTAAAATCAGGAATCAAAATAAAACTTGTATCAGTTTTTAGCATACTAGATATTTTCTACAGTGGAGAAAAAGCAAATGCACAAAAATTGTCTTTTACATATTATATTAAGCACATCACAACAGAACAGATTTCAATCAAATAGCGGCTCTGTGAGGTGGATCATCTTCCCTCCAGTGATCATGAGTGTTCATTAGTTCACTATGATGAGCAGTGGAAAACTTTTATTTTTCAAATTTTAAGTATTCTTTTTTATATTATCAAGCAAAATAAACGGCAACTTAAATATACTTTTATTTTTGAAGTGTTAATGTATTCTAAAAGTTCCTTCAAAGAACATGTTGAGTAGTGCTTAACCAAATATATGGTCATTGTGGGTATGCCTAGCTGACACATAAAATTAACTATTACAATCTATGATTTCTACTAGTGCGTCAGCAATCTCAGCATTAAAAAGGGTCTAATAGAGAAGCTCAGTGGAAAGAAGATAGTATTCATCCCTACCACCTATAAATAAATGAACAGAAATACTGCAATCATAAACACAAAATGAATTACCATTTGATAATAAAATATTTTAATAAAAATATGCTGAGAATTGTTTTAAGGTTAAAATCTTGTTAAAAAACAAAGGCTAAATTTAATCTATTTTTGATTACTGCAAATTCAATAAAGGTGACAGAAATGTGAATTAATGTATTAAATAGTCTAAACATTAAAAATTAATATGCTTTTACTGACTTGTCTGCAAAACTACACATAATTCTGCATATTATTATTTTATTTGTATGTCTACGTTTGCTACTTTATTTCTCTTATATCTTTTTCTTATGACCCTGTTTTAAAACTCATTTTTGCTTTTAGAACAATTTTTGGCTTTTATTACTAATTATGTAGTTAAAAATAAGGTTTATTATTTAGTATTGATAAGATAATGAATGTAAGGGTGTTTAATGCACTTTTCTAATTTGTTCCTTATTATTTGTGCAGGAATTTCTGACACCTTGCAAATGCAAATCAATTTCAGAAGCACTTAGCCATGTAAATAGATATGCTAAAAGCATTATTGAAAATTTTGAAAACCAAAGCTGCTTTCAGAGGCAAATAGAGAATGTCAACATTATCTACCCTATCATCAGGACTCAGTTGCTCAAAGGCTAACCCACAAAACTTTTATTTTATTCTCAGAAAAATGCTTTTAAAAATAATGATAAATATGCACATATCTACATAGGTAAATGTCATAGTAAGGTTATATATTTTTTGCATAACACATGATATATACTTTGTAAGAGTCAACCAAGTAATTTGACTCTTTTCTAGTGTATTCACATTTCCCTTTTGTTTCCATCCTTAAGTTGTCAATGAATTATATGGCTGTTATGTATCCATTATTTTAATAATGTCTTCTGCAAATCTATCTATATTTAGATTATTTTTGCTTATTGGACAGTACATGGGAGGAGCCATTGGAATAAGCCACACCCTCATAGAAAGATCAAGAATATTATATCTACAATGAATACAACCTTGAGGTTTTTTTCCTATTTTTTAATTTTATTTTATTTTAAAATTACTTGAATACATGTGTGTTCCTGCATGGGCAAAGAATTTCCCCAATAGAAATTCCAAGAGCTGAAATTTACATAGAAGAAACAAAAATGGAAACGGAAACGTGTCCTGGAATGTTGTATGTTTTCTCAGGTTCTTATTACTTTGTCCTTACCTTCTTGGTTGCCATTAAGTAAATGAACTTCTTATGCATTTGCTTCTCTCACCATGATGTTCTGTCTGACATCAGGTTTAGAGTTATGAAGCCAGCCTCTCTCAGGTTGAATCATTAAGCAAAGCTATGATTTTCTGTTTTGGATTGCTTTTTCCTCAGGTATTTTGTCTCATTATTGAAAAAGCTCAGTATCAGGAAATCGGTTCTGTTACTCTGCACACGACTGCGATCACCTATCTGTCTGGTTCAGAATGCTTTGGAACTTGTTTGTGGAAAGAACTTGGAAATTGTGAAGAAACAAGTTCAAGAAAACCTAGACGC
>CABHPP010102789.1:0-15065 GCA_902168425.1 Peromyscus attwateri | reverse complement strand
AAAAAAAAAAAAAAAAAAGAAAACCTAGACGCTCCAAGCAGCAGAGCTCAATGGGTGACATGATGGGAGTGCAGGAGTTCAAGTTCCTGGAATATCAATAGAAATGAAGATGTTGAGAGTCAAGGACATGAGATTTCAGTTAAGAATAAGGACTAATTTAGATATGAACTGGATAATGTATGTGTTAAGTTGTAGTAAATAGGAGTATAATTTGTTGAGGTACTAATGATTTGTGGAAAGTTAAGATTAGATGTAATGAATTGAATAAACTAGGGAGGAAATATGGGAGTCCGTAAAAGCTCTTGAATTGGCCTACTGTTATAAACCTTCCCATCACAATCAACTGTCCAAGGAGACAGAAATGGAGTTATAAGGTCTAATGATTGCTTGGATGTGTTTTGTTCTTAATTTTATATGATCCTTTCTCCTTAATTATACTATTTCCTCATTTTGGAACAGAAATATTTACTCTAATACTGTGTTTGGGAGTATAATTTATAACACACTGTGTAGGCAGAAGTTTTCCTGTGTTCTGCAGCTGCTTGGTCCCAAGTAAACATACTGAGGCTTACATTAATTAAAAATTCTTTGGCCTATGACTAAGGCCTATCATTAACTAGCTCTTAGAACTCAATTCAACTCATTTCTATTAATCTATGTGTTTCCACATGCCCATAGCGTTATCAGTCTGCTAGCATCCTCGTGTTCCTTGGACAGGGAGCTATAGTCTCCCCTGACTCCGCCTTTCTTCTTCTCCGTCTCCAGTTTGAATGTACCACCTAACCTTATTCTGCCTCTTCATTGGCCAAACAGTTTTATTTATCAACCAATAAGAGCAACATATAACCTGGCAACGGTGGTGGCCCACACCTTTAATCCCAGCACTTGGGAGGCAGAGGCAGGCTGATCTCTGTGAGTTCGAGGCCAGCCTGGTCTACAGAGTGAGATCCAGGAAAGGCACAAAGCTACACAGAAAAATCCTGTCTAGAAAAACCAAAAAAAGTAAAATTAAAAAAATAAAAAAATAAGAGCAACATATATCGAGTAACACATAAGAGTGTACAGAAAGACATGCCATGGCAGTTTCCTTTTCTGTCTTTTAAAAAAGGAAGGTTTTAACTTTAATATAGTAAAAAAATATATAACAAAATAGTTATCCAGCAAGTATTACAGTTACAATATCTAATCTATTTGTATTTAGCAGAATGAAAGAAAATACTGTATCATCTATCCTATTTTTGTAAGCCTAAAGTTTTACATCTAATTTACCTTTTATCATAACTAAGGAAAACTGTAACTACCTAGTCTTCAACTCCACTAAAGACCCCAGAAGGATGTAATATTATCTGAGTAAACAGGAAGTGCATTGCAAGCAACTTCTAAAATTCTAGAAATGACAGAGACATCTGGCTGCCTGGACTGTCACCCAAAATTCCTCTGTAATACTGGGGCATCCATCTTCCACCTACAGGCCTAGAATCTCTGGCATACCTTTCAGTGAAGCAGGGAATTTGAAGGGCTCTTCCACCCATTATGGCAAAGTTCATCAGTTACTTCTCCCTGTGTACTGCAGAATGTCTGGCAGTCTCTTCTGTGAAGCAGGAACCTGATGGACCATATCACTTTGTTTTGTCAAAGTTCAATGATCACCCTCCTATGGGTCCTGCATGTCCAGTTTATAGAGCATACTGTCAAACAGTCAAGGCAAGGGCACTTTTTTGCCCAGTGGCTAACTTTTGATACAAAGAAAGCAAACTACATAATGAGTTTCTTCTTCGATGCTCATTATCCTCTTTGAAGTAATTGGTGCTGCCAGGAGCAGACATGTCTCATTGCCCAGAAAAGTCTAATTCTTGAAGCATTTTAATGCCATATTCTATAGGTCTTTGAAGTGTTTGAAGTTTACATACCTAATTGAAATATATCTTTGTATACCTAAAAAACTAAACTAACATGACTAAGTTTGATTACCATAGATGACCTTTAACCTTTAATCTGTATTTCTTAATCATATATTGCAATTTTAAATGAGTTGCATAAACATAATGCTTTAAACAAGAATAGAAATATATACACAGTATAACAAAATTAATATTAAATTTGTATCAATAAACCAAAATCCATACTAATGTAAAATAGGTAAGATTAATTTTTGTTTTTTGGATTAAAGTAGATTCAATAATCTAACTTTTTGGGTGCCAAATATAAGCAGAAGTTTTTCTGTGTCCTGCAGCCACTTAGTCCCAAGTAAACATGCAGAGGCTTACATTAATTACAAACTATTTGGTCTATGGTTCAGGCTTATTGCTATCTAGCAATTACAACACTGTATATGGGCTCAAAGATAGAATTTCTTTTGAATCTCACTAGTGTGGCCGGTCATCTCTGCATGTCCTCCCATCATGATCTCGATGTCCCCTGCCTGCAGAATCCCTCCTCTCTCTCATCAGTTGGATTCCCAAAGCTCAGCCTGGTACCTGGCCATGGATCTCTGCATCTGCCTCCATCAGTCACTGGACAAAGGCTCTATGATGACAGCTAGGTTATTCACTAGACCGGTCACCAGAGTAGACCAGTCCAGGCACTCTCTGGACCACTGCCAGCAGACTGAGGTGGGGTCATCCTTTGGATTCCTGAGAGCCTCCCCAGCACCCTGCCTCTTCCTATTCCCACGATGTCCTCATCTATCATGGTATCTCCCTCTCTGCCCTCCCACTTTGTCCCTGTTCCAGCTCGACCCTCCCATTTCCCTATGTTCTCATTCCCCACTCCTCGCCCTCTGCCAACCCCCCCACACCCAGTCTACTCATGTAGATCTCAACCACTTCTTCACAGGGTCATCCATGTGTCCCTCCTAGGGTCTTTCCTTGTTAGCTAGCCTCCCTGGAGCTGTGGGTTGCAGTCTGGCCATCCGACCGGCCACACCAGTGGAGGCCCATGAACTGTGGACTAGTGGCTGTGGAGTCCTCATGGGACTGGACTAGGCCCTCTGGATATGGAAGATGGTTGTTTGACTCAAACTGTTTGGAGGGCACCCAGGCAGGGTGATCGGGATCTGTCCCTGGTGCATGGGCAGGCTTCTGGGAATCTGGTGCCTGTGGTGTGATGCCTTGCACAACCTTGGTGCAGTGGGAAAGGGCTTGGACCTGCTTAGGCTCAGTGTGCCGGGCTCTGCTGACTCCCCATGGGAGACCTTGATTTGGGGGATGAGGGGTGGCTTGGGAAAGAGGGCTGGGGGTGAGATGAGGGAGGAGGGGGGATCTCTGGGTGGTATGTAGAGTGAGTAGAAAATTTCTTAAAGAAAAAAAAAAGAAGTTCTTTTGACTCTTATTTGATAATTTGAATATTTTTTTCTTGGTTTTTCAAGACAGGCTTTCTCTTTGTAGCCTTGATTATCCTGAAAGTCTCTTTGTCAAACAGGCTGTCCTCAAACTCACAGAGACCTTCTTGCCTCTTCCTCCCAAGTGCTGGGACTAAAGCCATTCATCACCATAGCACGGCATGGATTTGAACTTTTGAGCAATGATAGACCTGTTAAAACTATGGGAAATCTTGGAGAAGGACTCAATATATTGTGTAATGAATACTTTCAAACAGAAATGTTCCATACTGGATGGAATAAGATGACTTGTGAGAAATAATGAGCTATAATGGATTCAGAAACAAGCAGGCTTCTGTTGAGGTTTTATGTGGAAGTAATGAACAGTTGTTAAAAGGAAGGAGGCTCACCAGAGACACTTCCACCCATCTTGAGTAGGAGCTTCAATAGTGAAACATAATGAATTGTTACCCATGATAGAGTGGGTTTTCAGTAATGGAGACTGCCTTTGAGTTATGTACACTCTTGGCACCACCTTCCCCTTTGGTCTTATGGGTAACTTCATAAACTACTTTCATTATCAAGACTGGCATGAGTGGTGTTGTGTCTTTACTGTTGCTGGAACTGCATCTGCAGTGAACACATATTTGTTCACATCTCCTAAGAAAATCTCACAGAAGAAAATGCATCTTGCATTCTCAGATACAGAAAAGCCTTAGAGGCTAGGGGCTTAAAGTCGAGGTTCACACATGAAGTGTCTCTTGTGAACTCAAATTTCTGGAACTTACTGGAGCACCATGGACTTTTGAAGATTAAATGAACACTGAGGGTTTTGTTATAGTCAGAGTTAATTCACAAAATGGTGGATATTTTGACACCCTGTTATGAGGTGATGAGAACATGAGAGTTGAGTGCCATTGGTGGTAATAGTCACTGAAGCTCTAATTTCTCAGACTTCTCTATACTTTCTACTTTGAGTTTTCTACAGTATAAGCTTAGCTATTTTATATTTCTTTATCATATCTACCATGAAGGGATGAAACTTCTAAAATGCAGCCAAATTTTATTCTTATTCTTTTAAATAGTTCTTCCTAGGTATCTCTCACAGCCTAGAAAAGTCAGACTAACACCACCATAAATTAAATATGCAACAAGACAATCTAAGAATGAATGGGTGATACTGAACAACGATCTTGGCTATTGACAAGAAAGGAGAATAAATTTGATGGATGAGCATCCACTTAAACAAAAGTATAACTTCAATTTGGAGAAACACTACATATTTTGTCAGATTAATTCAAATGATCTGAAAACAAAAAATGACAATATTGATGCTGGAAATCAGAGTTAAAGCTAATTTAAGCTTTCATAAAATAAATTGTGCATCAAGTTCAATAATTAATGAGGAACAATTGAAATGTAAACACAGGTTACAAGTCCCCAGTAGATTTGCTATCCTTGTGCTAATTTGACCAGGCAAAGGTCAGTACGGTTTTCAGGCTTTATTTTTATTATTAATTTTAGGTTGATGGCCTTCAATTGGCTGAACTTTTTCATCCAATTTGAATTACATAAATCTATAGGAATGTGAAAGTCATTCTGTACAAATTGGCTTTGAGTTCACAAACAGCCAGGATTTCTCATAGTCCAACTGAGTACAGTAGTTAAATCCAGTGATAGAGCACAGCCATGTACAAATAGAAGCCCTGGGGATCTGGCACAGGAGATGCTGTTCAGAGCCCCATACTCGCCTGCATTCTGTTTCTCCTTCTGCATGCACCATATGCTTCATCTTTAAATAAAAATCTTATGCTCAGTGAATCCTAATACACAACTTGAAAAGATATCATGTATTCATGTATTAACAGACTGGAAAAAGAAAATTCCTACTATAAAATCATTTTTCTTTAGAGATTTTTGACACCCACCAGTTTTTTAAATTTATAAGCAACATATTTTTCTTTTATTTTTGAGATTTTAACACAAATAAAACACTTCATTTTTCTCCCTCTAAACCCTCCAATATCCCTCCTCTTAGCTCTCAAATTCATGGCCTGTTTTATATCAATTGTTATTACAAACATATGTGTATAGGTATATGCATATATATTCTAAACAATAGTCTCAGAAACAGCATAGAAGACATTTCTTTCTCAAAATATAAAAAGAGCAAAAAAGTAAATATTCGATAAAATGTTAATTTTACATTTTGTTTTTTGATGAAGTAGAAAATAATCAGATGTACAATGTGATGATTCTTTTAATAATACAATCTATTTACCAAAGGAAAAAATTTTGGAAAAAAAGAAACATAGCCTTATATATTTTGGGTTTGAAGGGAAATGTATCATCCAAATCTTTAGCTCAAGAAATAAATAGTTGTGTGTCTGGTTTTATATCAAGGTCTTTGATGCACGTGAACTTGAGCTTTGTATGTGGTGATAGATATGGATTTACATTCTTTTTACACACCAACATCCAGCTAAATCAGAACCATTTGTTGGAGATGCTTTGATTTTTCCATTGTATATTTCTGACTTTTTTTTCAATAAAAAATCAGGTGTATCCATAAGTGTGTGAATTTATGTCTGAGTCTCTGATTTGATTCCATTAATCAATCTGTGTGTTTTTATGTCAATACCATGCAGTTTTTATTATTACAGCTTCATAATGCAGCTTAAATTCAGGGATAGTAATGCCTCTGGAAGTTTTTTCTTGTATAAGATTGTTTTAGCTGTCCTGGTTCTTTGCTTGTTTATTTTATTTTCCATATGAAGTTGAATATTGTTCTTTCAAGTTTTGCAAATAATTGTATTGGTATTTTGAAGGGAATTGCATTGAATCTCTATTGCTCTTGGTAGGATGGTAATTTTTACTATGTTAATCCTATCAATCCATAAGCATAGGCGATCTTTCTATCTTCTGAGATCTTTTCAATTTCTTTCTCCAAATACTTGAAGTTTTCATTATCCAGGTCTTTTACTTGTTTCGTTAGAGTTATCTCAAGATTGTTTTTTATTTGTGGTTATTGTGAAGGCAGCTGTTTCCATAATTTCTCTCTCAGCCCATCTATCTATAACGAGAAATTCACAGGAGTCTGCTTAATGGATAAAAGGAATTTATTAAGAAAGAAAACTCACTAAACAGAATAGAAGAATCGTCACAGAGTCATGGAAGACTGAGGTACTGTCCCATGCTGGTCTGCTGCCTGAGTCAGTTCACACTATCCAAGCCCATGAGGGAGAGAAGAGAGTGCTCTATGTGCCTCTCTGGTCTTAAGGGTAGCCCTGAGGCCACGCCCCCTTGATTGGTACTTCAAGGTTATAGGTAGAACAGTTACCTGCTACATCTCTAGGGGCTGTACTTTAAGGTCATAGGTAGAGCAGATATACACTACATCTATCATTTGTATACAGGAAGGCGTTTATCAGCTATAAATTTTTTAGACACTTATGTGAACTATCAAATCATCTGCAAATAGCTGTACTTTGACTTCTTCCTTTCTAATTTGTATCCCCTTGTTCTTCAGTTGTCTTATCACTCTAGCTAGAACTTTGATTACTATAATGAATAGTCATGGAGAGAGTGGGCAGACTTGTCTTATTCCTGATTTTAATGGAATTTTTTTGAGTTTCTCTCTAATTTGATGTTGGCAATAGACTTGCTGTAAATTTCCTGTGTTATGTTTAGGTATGTCCTTTGTATGACTGATATCTCCAAGACTTTTAACATGAAAGGAGTGTTGGATTTTGTTAAAGGCTTTTTCAGCATCTAGTGATATGATCATGTATTTTTTCTTTCAGTTTATTTATATGATGAATTATATTGATAGATTTTTGTACACTGAAACATCCCTAAACAGAAGAGAATGTTGGAAATATCCTTGAACTCATTGGCAGCCCACAGAAAGGAAAAAAGATTTCATCCATTCCACATCTGACACAGGGCTAACATAGAAAATATTTAAAGAAGTTAAGAAATTAGACATCAGCAAATTAAATAATCCAATTAAAATGGGGTATGGAACTATATGGTGAATTCTCTATAGAGGAATCTCAAATAGCCAAGAAACAAAGAAATACTCAACATCCCAATGTACAGCTACTTTGGAAATCAATATGGCAGATTCTAAGAAAATTGGGAATTTATCTACCTCAAGACTCACCTATGCCACTCCTTGGTATATACTCAAAGGTCACTCCATCTTATCACAAGCACACTTGCTCAACTATTTCCATAGAAGCTTTATTCATAATAGCCAAAAACCAGAAATGACCTCAACAGAAGAAATAATTTTTAAAAAATGTGGTTCATTTACACAATGGAGTATTACTTAGATGTTAAAAACAATGACATCATGAAATTTGCAGACAAATGGATGGAACCAGAAAAAAAAATCCCCTCAAATAAAGTAACTCAGACCCAGAAAGAAAAACATGGTATGTACTCATAAGTAAATTTTAGCTATAGTGTAAAAGATAATCATGCTATGGTTCATAGACCCAAGGAGACTAACAAGGAGGGCTCATGTAGGGAACACAAGAATCTCCCCGGAAAGGAGAAATAGAATAGATTTCATGGATGGTCTGGGGGCAGGTGGGGCTGCAAATAGGAGGTATCAGGTGTGAGGGAAGGGAGGGAGACATACTTGGAGAAATGATTGGAATTTCGGGGTATTTTGGGGACAAAGTGGACACCTGGTGCAATGTAAATTCCATGCAATCTAAGTGAGTAAACCTAGCAAAGACTCCTAGTAATGGGGGACTCTGAGGTTGAATGGGTCATCTTGTGTAACCAGTCACAAACTCAAGGGAGGAATTGAGACACCAACCCAGCCACAAAATCTTCCACGTACCGTTCGTTCTGCCTGAAGTGTTCCAGGACTAGAGCCCAGCAGAATCTTCATCAAGAGACCAGAGAGACTTTATCAAGCAACTGATGAGTGCAAATACAGCATCCTACCACTGAACATTAAGCAGAGGTCGGGAAGTCCTGCAGAGGAGGTCAAGGAAGGATCAGAAGAACCACAGGAGAGATCCTATAGTATCAATTGACTGTGACTCATGGTGGCTCACAGAGATCAGGTAGCCTATGGGATCTGTCACAGGTCCTCTGCATACATGTTGTGGCTGAGTAGCTTGGTGTTCTTGTGGAATTCCTAACAGAGAGTAAGGTGGATGAGTGGGGAGTCTCTGACTCATGCCTACTTGTGGCATATTTTACCTCCTACTGTGTTGCCTCATCCAGCCTTCATATGGAGGCATGTAACTGGTCTTGTTGTCTCTTGCTGTGTAGAGGTTGGTTGATGTCCCTGGGAGGCCTGCTTTTTTTCTAAGGGAGAAAAAGGGGATGCAGATTTGGAGGAGAGAGGAGGTGGAAGAGGGGCAGAAACTGAGGGGAGGGAAGGGAAGGGGAAACTGTGATGAGAACTGGGGAAAGAAATAATTGTATATTATATGACAACTTTCAGATAACTTAAAACTGAAAGTTATTTCTTGAAAATAAAAAACAAGGCAGATACAGGAGATGACATGAGATATAATCTTATTAACCATATAATTTCCTCCATGGTTTTATTGTGTTTTATTTTTGGAATCGTTGTGTCTTTTTGTAAGAGAATGGATATTTTTATTAATTACAGAGAAACTTAATCATACTTCAAGTTATTCCTCCATTCCCCATGGAGTGACATGATAAGAAACGCACAGGAATGTACAATAATTCATAAATGGCTAACACTGTCTCACCAATTGAAGGACACAATGATATGTTAATTTCAACATTATTTTCATGATTATTGGCATTCAACAGTAGAAATGCATGGCTGATTAATCTTGGAGTGGGAGAGGTGGTCTTCCTCAAAGACTGGCATGTCAATTCAGTACAGCACTAAATGGTAGATCTGAAAACATACATCCGCTTAACATTATACAGAATGAACTACTTATATTGAGGAATATACATATTCATAGAGGAGACTGCTGAAGGAGAAAAAGAAAAGGGAAAATATGTCACAATTTATGTACAGGTAGGGAACAAATTTCAATTTAACAAACCAATGAAACAGGTAAAAATTTAACATCTATAGCATTAAAGGAATCAAGAGAACATCTGAATATATAGATTGTAGATAGAAGGGTTTGTTGTTGTTGTTGTTGTTGTTGTTTTAAGACAGGGTTTCTCTGTGTAGTTTTGGTCCCTGTCCTGGATCTCGCTCTGTAGACCAGGCTGGCCTTGAACTCACAGAGATCTGCCTGCCGGACTCTGCCTCCTGAGTGCTGGGATTAAAGGTGTGCACCACTGTGACCTGGCTGTAGATACAGGTTTTTAAGACTAAGTGGACTAAGTAAGTTGTTTTATACATATATATATATATATATATGTATATGTATATAGTTTATATATGTGTTTATATATGTATATATGTATACACACACACACATATATATGGGGAAATTATGAAACGATGTTTTGATAGGAAATAAAATAACTTCCATTTTTTTTTTTAAAAGACCATGTTATTTTTTTTGTTGTTGTTGTTGTTGGACTCCCTTCATGGACATACAACTCATATATGATAACATTCTCAGGTGTAAAGTCTAAAGATAGTTTTGTTATGTTTTCTGACTTTCCCAATAATTTCCTCAATAAATTTTAGTATATTTTTGTCACTCTTAAAAGAAATTTTTTCCCTTGTCAGTAATTCTCTCTCACTAGTTGCTCAATTCACAGATGTAGGACACAACTAATTCAATGACTACAGATATGCATATACTGGCCATTTTAAACAAATAAAAGGAAACAGTTTGTGGCCTCTGTGACCACTTCTTTTAGCACACTGACTTAAGTATTCATCTTTGCAGTGACATGTACAGCTCTTCCAGTTTGTATAATTTTAGAATAATTATGTACTGTATGGAAACATCACTTATTACTTACTCAAAGTTCATTAGGAATTTTGGCAAATTCTATATTTGGGCTGTGAGGGATGTGATCCCTATGGATATTGTTATTAGAAAGGATGGTTTTGCTTTCAAATTCTAACTCTAATTCTCTTTCCTAAAGTTTGTTAACATATTTTTCTATTTTCTCTATTTAACATATCCCTTACTTCTCATGTTATTCATTATTCTTTACTAATGAAGAGAAATAAGCTTTTTTGAGCTTAACTAATAAGCTTTTTTAGACAATATTTTAATCTGCAAATTGACAGAGAGGATATGAATATATATAACATATATATTATGTATATTGTATATAGTTGTGTATATTACAGTAATAAGTGAACATTTTAAATGTTTGCTTTTTTGTTCTCAAAGTGTGGTCTGGAATAACTCCATCACAGAACCATTTTAGCACTTCAAAATAAGTACCATAGTGATTTAAGCCAACAAAATTATATGAAAAAAGGTTTTTTCACCTTGAAATTTAGAGTCATTATTTTATCATCAAAATAAACAACAGATAAAAATGCAGTAAAAACAGCATCCCCAAGTTAAGCTCTGTGCTTCATTTAATTGTGCTCTGGAGTATTTCCCAAATATTGTTAGAAAGTGCAACATTTTCCTAATTATGTTGGCTGTATTTTACCCTGGTTAAGATGTAAAACATTGCTGTTTAAAGCTGATTAGTTGTATTTCTGTTATTTTATACAAAGCTGTCTCTTATTCCTTATTTGCTAGTAATGTTTTCAGTCTTTCTTATATGTCAGATACCATATAAGTACTTATATGTACTTTTCCCTGTTTGATTATTTTTCTTGAGACATTGTGTAGCTCAGATCTCAGACTAGTTGACACAATTGAATTGAACCACAATACTATCAGGCTTTTAAAATGATTTCCTCAGAGTAAAATACGTAAAACATTAGATTTATACTTTATGGTAATCATTATTGTAATTAAGGTGTAGGTTAGCTTTCAGTGCTGAGAAGAAGCTCAGTGTGGAAAATAATTTGCTCTAAAAGCATGAGCACTTGCGTATGGATCCCCAGGAATCAGATAAAGCAGTACATGACTACGTATGCCTGCAACACCAGTTTTAGGGATTGTGATGTGGGTAGGCTGAAATGGGCAGATCCAGGGCTCCTGTTGGTCAGGTATCAGGGTCCAATTTCAGTGATAAAGCCTTATTCTTAAGAGATTAGGGGAGATAGTGGATGAGAAGGATCAGTGAAACCTTCCTGCTGCCCACACACATGCACATGCAATTGCACACAAGTATTAGACATATAATCAAAAATAAGTAGTTTTCCAATTTAGTTGTTACTTTTATACGTTAAAAACTAGAAAGATGACTGTAGAATTGAAGCTTCAAATATAGTTCTGTAGTTAGACTCTTAACACAGAACCAGATCTAAATGAGAAGTAGTCATAGTTGAAAGTCAATGGAAAAATGTACTCATATTCTTAAGGCAATCTGAATTCAAACATTATAAATAAATGCAGGCTACATTTTGTATTATGAACTGAAGTAGGTAATGTCATCTGTACTGTAATAGCTCTTTCAGAGCTATGGCAAGAGCATTTATCTTTAATCACTTACTATGGTGATATTTTTCTTTTGTACCAAAATGTTAATTGTATGTTAATAAATAAAGTTGCCTGGGGGTCAGAGCTATTAGCAAGCCATAGGAAAGCAGGGCAGTGGTGGTGTATGCTTGTGATCACAGTACTTGGTAGACAGAGCTAGGTAAGTCTCTGTGTGTTCAGAGATACAGCCAGCATTGGATACACATGCCTTTAATCTCATTACCAAACATAGAACACCTGGAGGTCTATATAGACAGGCTGTAATGAGGCAGTCCTGTGGTTGGGTTTACAACCAATGAGAAGGCAGAACAGAGACTATATAAAGACTTTAACACAGGAAGTACTGGCTCCTTCGGAGAGGTAGGACCACTGCAGGAGGAAGGGTAAGGTTTTGGCTCTTAGCTCTGACCTCTTGGCTTTCTTCTTTGCATTGGTTCTGTGTTTCTTATTTATAAGACGGTTGGTTACATCTACAACTTACAATAGGTCCTCAGAAGTTCTGCCCTTTTCACTTTGTTAGGCTAAATTTAAGCTGCCAAAAGATGAGATGATTATAACTACTTTGGAGGAATTCTCACAGTAAATATATAATGGAAAATAGTCAATGAGTACTTAAATTCTTTTTTAAAAATGATTTTACTTTATTGTTGGTTTTGTGGTTTGTTTTAATATTTGATAGTTTTAACATGTAAATATTTTCATTGGAAATACATTTGTATCTCATACAATACATCCCAAACACAGTTTGCCATCCCTCTACTCCTTGCAGCTATCTCCTTACCTCTCCTCTACTCCAGATCCACTCCCCTTATAGCTCCACATCAGGAAAGAGCAGGCTTCCAAACAGCTATACAGGACAAAAGAAATGTGTATATTGAGACTTGACAAGGCCATGCAAAAGGAGGAATGGAGACCCTAAAGCACTTGTACTGTAGGAGTCCCACAAAAACATCAAGCTTACAGCCATAATAAGTACACAGAGAACCTGGTTCAGACCCCTCCAGGCCCTGCACTTGTCCTTTGGGTCTATGTGAGCCCTGCTTATTTAATTAGGTGTACCATGATCTCCTGGTGTCCTCCATCCCCTCTGACTCCTACCGTCTTTACTCCCTCTCTTCCACATGGTTCCTAAACCACCAAGGACCCAATGGAGACCTCCAATTTGGACTCTCTCTGCATGACTGTCTGTGGGTCTCTGCAGCTGCTCCCATCTGCTGCTGGAGGAAGTCTCTCTGATGGCAACTAGACAAGGCATTGGTCTATAAATACAGCAGAATATCATTGGAAATTATTTCACTCATTTTTTTCCCAGTGCTCTTTGAGTCTATCAAACACACACAACGCACTGACACCATTCCTCTACTGCCAGCTGAACTTGAATCTACAAGAGAATATTGGTAAACAGTTTGCTTGGAAGAGTGGGGACATGAGTTCAGAGCCCAGCCCTCATATAAAATGTCAGGAACAGTTACCCACAGGGTAACTCCAGTTCTGGGAGGTGGGGGGGGGAGAAGAACCGCTGGGGCCTGCTGGACATAAGCTTATCTCCTATTTCAGTGACTCAAAGGAATATGGCAGAGAGTGATACTTCAACATCAGTGCTCTCCCCTGACCTTGCACTGTGAATCATATAGGTACATGCTGACACCACACTCACACATATTTATACGCATGAATATGCAAAAATAAATGGTAACAAATATTAAGGGCGAGCTTGGGAAGATGTTCAGGAACAGAAATGAAACCACTTTGTAATCATTAAATTTAGAGTGATGTTAACTCTTATCATTTTTGGCTCTAGGTGTGCTTCCAGTTTCCAGTAATATTCGAAGTCCTTTCAGTTATTGAGAAGAAAATCTATAGCTAACACGATGTGGAAAATCCTTGACCACTGTAGTTTCTCAGAATTGTGCTGTATGAAGTCTCAAAGGATTTACCAAATTGAAATGACAGGAGGAAGCGACAAGAACAAGAAGCTGTCAAATTTCCACATGGGAGAAAGAATCAATGTTGGGGCACATTACAAAGTTGTTCACCAAGGAAAAAGACAAAACAAGACTCCAGCCAGTACTTAATTTCTGGAAAGAAGAAAATGCTTCGTTTTTTTTCTCTGACCATTTGTTTCTCTGTAAACAATGGGAATAAAGAAGGACTTTTAACTTATCTCTTCACCCAAAGTTAAATAGTTTCGTCTTAGTCAGGCTGTGTGTCTTCCCTAACAATGATTCTTGGTCTCATATACACAATACCAATATCAACCTGTACAATAATAACTTTTATAACAGAGTAAACACTACTGTATCATTTTTAAAGAAAAGGCATCTAAAAATAAGAGTTTCCTGGAAGACAAAACTAGACAGTTCAGTTCTCTCTCTTTTTTTTTTTTAGTTTACTTCTCATCTGAAGCCACCCACCATCTTTTAACAGAGGGAGCACAGTGGTGATGATTCTTTAGCTTTTGCTTCAGAACTATTCTTATAATTTTAAAGACAGAGAATGCCGGGCTGGGGGAGTTAGCTCAGTAGCTACAAGGTTATTAGCTGCTTGTGCACTGTGTGTGTGTCCTGTGTGTGGAAACCAGAAGGAAACAAAAATTACAGGAACTTGAGATACACACAGTTGTGAGCTGTGTGATGTGGATTCTGAAAACTGAAGCAGAGTCCTCTACAAGAGAAACAATTCCTCTTAATAGCTGAGACATATTATCTGCCCCTCCCCAACGCTGTTATAATTTATCATAGAAACTTCTTTTTTTTAAATTTATTTTATTTTATTTTACAGTATAATTCAACTTTACATATCAGCCATAGATTCCCCCGTTCTCCCTCCTCCCGCCCCGCTCCCCTCCCCCCGGCCCACCCCCCATTTCCATCTCCTCCAGGGCAAAGACTCCTCCGAGGATTGAGATCGACCTGGTGGACTCAGCCCAGGCAGGTCTAGTCCCCTCCTCCCAGGCTGAGCCTAGGGTCTCTACTAAGCCCCAGGTTTCAAACAGCCAATTCATGTACTGAGTACAGGACCCAGTCCAACTGCCTGTATGCCTCCTAAACAGATCAAGCCAATCAACTGTCTCACCCATTCAGAGGGCCTGATCCAGTTGGGGGCCCCTCAGCCATTGGTTCACAGTACATGTGTTTCCATTCGTTTGGCCACTTGTCCCTGTATTCCATCCATCCCTGGTCCCAACAACTCTTGATCACATAAACCCTCCTCCT
>CABHPP010102788.1:16623-34610 GCA_902168425.1 Peromyscus attwateri | reverse complement strand
TTGGTCATCTGAGTTACTGAGATACAGTAGCCAAGCATGGCTGGCTGCCATACTCACCACTGCTGCTCCATCCACACATGGACAATGCCGCATTGTGCACATGGACAATTCCGCATGATGCACATGGACTACATGGCAGCCAGCCTATCACCACTAAAACCATCCTCATTCCTGAAGTTACAGTCTTTCAGTCACTCTCTTTAATCATTCACAGCTTGAACTCATTAAGTCACAACTCTCAGTCTCAACTTCCCCACTCAGCACTGTTCCTGTGATGGACTGGTATGATCCATGTGCATCCCTTCAGGGAGAGCACAGTGATGTTTGTCAAGGGGAAGGAACCCATTTTTCATATGTCTCAGAATTAAATGCCATTACTGAACTTTCTACCTTCATCTCATCTTCCTCTGCTGGCTCAACACCTATTCAATATCCCTTGAGGCTTCTGCTGCCCAAATAGCCACATAGCAGGTCATCATAGCACAGGTAGAAAAGGCAAATTACTTTTGCCATAATGTGAGCATTGAGACCCCTGCTAAGCCATTTTGAAGATGGAGAGAAATTCCCTGATAATACAGTCTTACCCAAGTCCCTTAGAGCTCCACTCTCCTACATTTATACTAGTGGGTTATGCTTCACCACAAACATCTTCATCCCTATCCACTAGTGGCCTCTCCTCTCTTCATCTTGCTTAGGTTCCAGGCAAGACTTGCTGCTCTTCCATACTAAGTAGGGAGTATATACATCTTTCTTAATTTTCCTTTTGTTTCCCCAAGTGAGAATTGTATAAATAAGAGCTGTGACCCCACTAGTTCGTGAGTGTCTACAGCAGCTCACTCTTCAGGACTCTTCCTGTCCTGTGGGTAGATCAAAGCCCCTGTGCTTGCTTCTCTTCCCAGGCAGGATTCTGGAGTCTGGTAGAAGCCTATTCCATTCCAGCTCTGCCCAGACATGGGAAAACTTTGCAGAATTAGTGTGTGAATTTGTGAGCTGGGAAATATTGTTAACGTACTACCAATAAAGTAGCAGAACTCCCCAGCAAAAGAATCTTTGGTACAGCTGCTCAGTGTTAGATCACTTGCTCTGTATGCATGAGACTCTGAGTTTGAATTCCAGCAGTAAGGAGGGCTCCATACATTTTCCTTTCCACCCCTATCCAACTTATATCTTCTAACCCATATATTTTCAACAATTGCAGGGGTGATTTTCAGTTTTATGTGAATTTATTGCTGAGTTTCACTTTTCTCCCTTGGCTTCTCATGTACATCCAGCTGCCCCTCCCTTGTTCTTTTCATGTGTGAGGTTGCAGGGTAGTCTCATCTCTGTTCCACACAAATGGATGGTGAACCACTCTCCAGTGTTCCTTTTGTATTTCTCTTTTAGCCCATCAATCACTTGGACAAATTCTTTGTTCAGGTCACTTTGAATCTAGACATTCTACCTATGAGCAGACCCCAGCTTTTCAGAGTCCCACAACTTCTCATGCATGTACAACTCCTGCCCATCCCCCACACACTGCTAGTCAGTCTAACTTACCTTCACTTCATGATCTGCTCAAGGGAAAACAGACTCCATTCTGACTTCCATTCCTCTGTATGGCATTGGAAGCTTGCTGTAGAATGTCATTCTGTATGCTGTGAATGTGTGTTGCTCTGATTGGTTGATAAATAAAATGCTGATTGGCCAGTAGCCAGGCAGGAAGTATAGGCAGGATAAGCAGACAAAGAAATTCTTGAAAGAGGAAGGCTGAGTCAGGAGTTGCCAGCCAGACACAGAGGAAGCAAGATGACAAGGCAGAACTGAGAAAAGATACCAAGCCATGTGGCTAAACATAGATAAGAATTATGGATTAATGTAAGTGTAAGAGCTAGTTAGTAATAAACCTAAGCTAATGGCTGAGCAGTTACAATTAATATAAGCCTCTGTGTGTTTACTTGGGCCTGAGCAGCTGTGGGACCAGGCATGACAGAGGAAAACTTCCGATTACATTTGGTGCTCACCTTTGGGCACTGAGCCATATAGACCTAAGAAAATTTTAAGATGCTGAATGCGCAGAAATGGAGTCACACTTTCCTAGTCTCACAGTCTTACTCTGGCAGCAGCACAGACTCATCTCCCAACAACTACCTGCAAGATGGAGCTGGCCACCAGCCAGTGGTATGGCTGCAGATTCCTGCTGCAGTACACAGAGGTGTCTCCAAGTCACACAGTGTGGTGTGTGGTGGATTTAGCCTTTGCTAATACAGACAAAAAAAAAAGTGGTTTTTGGACTACACACTGCTGGATGGAAGCATAGACCCACTGCTTCACTAGGTCAGCCTTGAGCATGGTTCTCCAAGAGCTGGCAGTAAACATAGTTCTGCCATATTGGAAAGCTGAGGTGGGTGGAGCCAGGAGCCAGCAGCCAGAGCTGCCATTTCAGTTCTAGTCATGCTGCAGTTTAAAGCAATAAGATTCACAATAAGACAGATTCAGGTAGAATAAGACTTTAAACAGTTTACAATGTATGTAAAAATGTACATAGGATTGAAAGAAAGAAGAAAAGGAAGATAGTTAAATAAAGAAATTAATAGTTTTAAAAAATAAAGTCTTTAAAGAGACAGTAAAAGTAATATAAAAAATCATCCATGTAAAGATGGAAATCACACAGAGAGTCTAGATTATATTGTCTTTGGGATTTTTAACTACAGAGAGACATTTGATTGTAAAAGCTACTGGGTTAAATCAATATGTATATTTTAAAGGTATTTGGACTTTAAAGTTTATGTCTAAGGATATGTTGCTTTGTAAAAGAGGTTCTACTTTTGTTTCCACAGAAGATGAGAACCTATGGATTGCTTCCAGGCTAATATGGTTTGATCAGACAAGACCCCCTGAAAGGTCTCCAATGACACCATGGCCCAGATCCTCCAACATCCAAAATCAACTTTAAGACAACTGGCTCAGAGAATATAGCCTCACAGACTACTCCAGTCAGGATTTGACCATAATCCTAAAATTTTCTTTGTGTCCCCATAAGATTACCCACACCCTCCATCAAGTAGCCTAGAAAACTATGCCTACATTGCCCCAAAATAGATTATGGATGTTTGTCTTTGTTTAGGTTGTTGTTTACAAATTATTATTGGTCATAATCAATCTCTTTCTTAAAGAAGAAAGGGGAATATGACATAGAAAAATAAGATAAATATTTTACAGTGCTATAGATTTTATTTTATTGGTACAAATTTAAAGTTAATTTTCTTACATTGTATGTATATTTCTACTCTTGTTTAAAGTATTTTGTTTGTGCAACTCCTTTGAAATTGTAGTATATAGTTGAAAAATACAGATTAATAATTAGTCATCTACAATAATCAAACTTATAGTCATGTTAGTTAAGTTTTCTGGGTATACATAGATATATTTCAATTAGGTAGGTAACCTTCAAACACTTCAAAGAACTATAGAGTATGGCATTTAAAATGTGTTAAGAACTTATACTTTTCTGGACAATGAGACACATCTGTTCCTGGCAGCACCAATTACTACAAAGAGAATGATGAGCATTGAATAAACTCATGGATTTTGCTTTCTTTATGGCAAAAGTTAGCCACTGGGCAAAAAAGTGCCCTTGCATTGACTGATTGAGAATATGTTGTATAAACTGGACAGGCAGGACCCATAGGAAGGTGACCACTGAACTGTACAAGGTGAGATGGTCCTTCAGGTTCCTGCCTCACAGAAGAAACTGCCAGACATTCTACAGGACACAGGGAGAAGAACTGAGTGACTCTAGGCCTATAGGCTGAAGAAGGATGCCCCAATGTTACAGAGAAACTTTGGATGACTGTCCAGGCAGGCAGCTGTCTCTGTCATTTCCAGAGTTTTGGAAGTTGCTTACAATGCATTTCCTGTTTACTTAGGTAATATTATATCCTTCTGAGGTCTTTGATGTAGTTGAAGACTAGATAGTTATAATTTTCCTTGGTTATGATAAAAGATAAATTAAATATGAAACTTTAGACTCACAAATATATGATAGATAGAATATTTTCTTTAATTTTGCCAAATACAAATAGACCAGATATGGTAGCTGTAATTCTTGCTTGATAACTATTCTATTATATGTAATTTTACTATGTTAAAGTTAAAGCCTTCCTTTTTGATTAGACAGAAAAGGGGAAGTCCTGTGGAATGTCGTCTGTATGCTGTGAATGTGTATTGCTCTGATTGATTGATAAATAAAATACTGATTGGCCAGTAGCCAGGCAGGAAGTATAGGCAGGATAAGCAGACAAGGAGAATTCTGAGAAGAGGAAGGCTGAGTCAGGAGTCACCAGCCAGACATAGAGGAAGCAAGATGACAAGGCAGAACTGTGAAAAGGTACCAAGCCATGTGGCTAAACATAGATAAGAATTATGGGTTAATTTAAGTGTAAGAGCTAGTCAGTAATAGCCTGAGCTAATGACCGAGCAGTTATTAATACAAGCCTCTGTGTGTTTACTTAGGTCTGAGTAGCAATGAGACCAGGCAGGACAGAGGAAAACTTCTGACTACAGAAGCTTTGATCATTTCCTTTTTCTAAAATAAAATTAAAAAAACAATCTTTGAGTATTTCATACATGCAGACAGTGTACTTTATTCATATTACTCCTTTCAATTTCCAAATCCTCCCAGGTCCTTTCTCTCCATCCCTTTCCCAACTTCATGTCTTCTTTTGTTTTGTGTTGTTTTCTTTTTCTCTGAGTCTGATTCATGCTACTTATAGGTATGAGTATGGGGCCATCTACTAGAACATGGTTGAACTAATAGGGTCCACATCCCTTAAGAAAACTGATTTTTCCTTACCTAATAGCCATCAACTGTCAAAAGTTCCTCAGCTAGTGATGGGTGCTCATGAGCTTCTAATTCATGCTGGATTTTTGATTGGCCTAATTTTGTGCAGGTTTTGTGTGGCAGTCACATCTGTCATGAGTTCATGAATGCAGCAGTTCTGTTACATCCAAAAGATACTGTTTTGTCCAGTCTTTCCCAATTTCTGGCTCTTACAATCTTTATGTCCACTCTTCAATAATGTTCCCTGAGCCCCATTTATGCTAAACACTCCATATACACTTATTTTCCATGCTTTGACTACTTGTGAGTCTCTGTACACTGAACAAAGACACTTTTCTGATGAGGACTGAGAGGTGCACTAATCAATGGGTATTCTATCAGCTTAGAGACTAGAGATATATATTTAGGAGACAGTGTGATACTATGTCTATTTAGCAAAATATAGTAGTAGATTCACATTATGAGATCCCCAGTCATGTGTTTTTACCCAGATTTATAGTAAAAGGCATGCATTTCCCTATGTAGGTAAGGATTAAATACAATTTATTAAAGAGTAGTTGGTTACCCCCATAACATTTGTATCACTGTTATACACATGGAGGTATCTTTCTAGGCCACTCATTATATCTCAGTCATTATTATATCTCACAGCATTAACATCTTGGTAAGACTGTTGATGGCTTTTCTCCCTAAATAGCCTGCATAGCACCTTCTGATATGAGGTAGCAGGGAGAAAGCTTCTAGGTCAACACCAACTTGATTTTTCCAGGTGCTGTGATGAGTGTGTAGCATCTTAAGAAATAGGATCTTACCACAAAACTCTGGTGAATAACCAACAGCAATATCGATAGCCTAAATTATTTTGGAAGATCTATGAAAGTCCCCAAAACAACAACTTGAAGGGAGAGTCCCACAGCTGGCACTGTGCTTTTATTTGGCAACCTACAACTTCTAGGAGTAACACTATTCCCCATGTAGGGTAGTCCCAGAAATACAAATATTTCATGTTCCTGCATGTTCTCTCTCAAGGAGATCCCAGTGTTATGAAAGCCTACTCTTTCATTATATAAACATATATATACATATATATTTAAATAGAGTTACCATTTCCTTCTTATATAACCCAAATGCTTACTCTTCATGTAAATTCCAGAAATGCTTTTTTCTATGGTAAAAATGGGGAAGCTGAGGCCCAGGAATTATCATTAATCTAAGAACAAAATAGGGTCTGCATCTGTCAATGAACAAACTATGATTATTCCAGCCACCTTGCCTCACCCTCCCAGTCCTCTACTTCTTTCCAGACAGACAGCCTGCTGTCCCTCTTTGTTCTCTGGATGTGACTCATGTTTTGGTCTTCCTTCAATCTCATGTCCTTCCTCTCCTGAGCCCCAAGCCTGTTTCTTCCTTCAGGCTTTTGGTATTGTTATTTCCTTACTCCATCCCTCTTGCCTGTCCAGCTCCTCCTTATTATTTAGAAATCAGCTCGATGTCAAGTCTATGTATTCCTTTCTCATGAGATGTTTTAGTAGAAACTCTGCTCCTGACCTGTATCTGAACATGATAGCATTTTCTTTGTAGCATGCCGCCTTATTATTGAAAATGATTTTGTCCTAGTTTCTAAACTTCTTTATTATCCTTTTTATTAGTAGTCCTTCCTATGACAGGTACCTAAAACAAGTAATTTACAATCTTTCTACACACTTTCAGAGACTAGTCTATGGACAGCTGCTTCATGATTTTCAGGTCTATGACAAGGCAGAAGCAGCATGGCAGAAATGAGGGAGTTGCATACCCCATGGTGGTCAGAAGCAGAGAGTGACACAGAAAGAGCCTGGGGACAAAATATGTATTCTTCAATGACACAGATACCCAGTGATCTGACTTTATCACCTGTGGGGCATTTACCCACCAACCCCACAGTTCCCCAGAGTTTTCTTGAGTGTGAGCAGCAGGAAATATTAGATAGAAGGATTTATTGTGGAGATAAACAGATAGAAAATAAAGGATAGCCTCGAGAGGGCCTGGAACCTATTCCAACGGCCCCGACTGTCTCTGCCCCAGGGTTTTTATAGAGATGCCAAGGGGTGAATCTAATGACCTCCTCCCCCAGCACAGCCAAGTGCAGACCATCTCAGACACCTGCACTCAGGCCCATGGTCCTAATCATCCTCTATGTGGTCATGCTGGGTAAAGCCACGAGGAACCCGAAAACGGGCTCCCACAATCACCCAGGCCCAACCTTATAGTTTTTATCACCTCCCAACAATCCCACCAAAAATTGAATCCATGAAAAGGTTAATCCATTGGTTAGATCAGGGGTCCTATGATTTGTGATACATTCACTTCTCCAGTTCATTGCCAGCTGGGAAACAAGACTTCAACTCCTGATTCTTTTGGGGATACATCACCCCTTATCTACCCCTATGTGATAAGTCTGTGGAGACGGAAGCCCACTCTGCTCTACTCCCTGCAACCCTTCAGCAGCTATCTGTTACATAAATGCTTATTATTGAGCAAGTCAATTCAAATTCCATAACTTACACTCTCCTCTCCTACCTCCTTGGTCACTGGATGTTCTAAAAGGAGACATGGCAGAACAGACATTCATCCCTTTAGAGACTCTACACAAGCTTTCATGTTGTCCAGGTTTGTGGTGGTATTGTATTGCCCAAAATATTGTGTACGCTAATAAACTTATCTGGGGTCAGAGAACAGGACAGCCACAATATTAAAGATTAGGCAGTGGTAGCACACGCCTTTAATCCTAGCATTCCAGAGACAGAAATCCAAGTGTTCAAGGATACACCCAAGCATGGTGACCCACGCCTTTAATCCCAGGGAGTGGTGGTAGAAAGCAGAAAGGTATATAAGGCATGAGGACCAGAAACTAGAGGCATTTGCCCTAGAGAGGCATCTGCCCTAGAGAGGCATTTGCCCTGGAGAGGCATTTGCCCTAGAGAGGCATTTGCCCTGGAGAGGCATTTGGCCTGGTTAAGCATTCAGGCCCCTAGCAGCAATTCAGCTGAGACCCATTCTGGATGAAGACTCCGAGGCCTCCAGTCTGAGGAAACAAGACCAGCTGAGGATCCGGCAAGGTGAGATAGCTGTGGCTTGATCTGTCTCTCTGACCTTCCAGTGTTCACCTCAATAACTGGCCTCAGGTTTGATTTTGTTAATAAGACTCTTTAAGATTCCTGCTACACAGGTTCAGTCCTGGGATGTCATCACTGAACACTTCTCCTCAGTGAGCTTCTGTGGTGTTCTCTTTGCTAGTGTGACTTGGTGGCCTTGTCATGGATGAGCTGTCCTTCTACATGACCAACAATGACAATGTGGCCAGTGTAGAAATTCCTCTTGGCATCTTGTCTCACTCCTTGAAAATGCATGACTACCCTGATTCTTGAGAAAGGAGGGATCTGAAATCAGATGTGCAGATACCTAGCTTGGTGCCTCCATGAGACTTGGATGCAACAGATTGCCAGACAGAGTTGTAAAAACTTTAACCACAGGCAAGTACCTCAGGTGCAAGACTTTGCACTGAACGGAATCATATAAAAATGGCCATGCTCTCACATTCCTGGTCTGCAGTTCCCCTCTACTGCATATTGCAAGTGTAAGACTTTGGGGTCAAAATCTAGGCTACCCTTTCTCAAATTCCTCATGGAGCTTCAATTGGCAGCCATTACAGGTGAAGTGGAATGCAAGTCATGGCGATTTCTCCCTCAAACTCTTTCAGAGTAGGTGATGGGCCAGAGACATACGAGAAGAAAAAAAAAATATGAATTGAATTCCAATAGCACCTGAAGAGAAACTCCCCTCTTCTCTGTTGTAGGACATCATTGTCCCACAACAGGAGTCTGTGGGTTTGAGGCTGGAAGAAGGGTTTTAGGGTAGAACTCAGGACACCAGTGACTAGAGAGCAGGACCTCTTCCTGATGTGTCTTGTGCTGCAGCAATGTGGCTCATTTTCTCACAGCTCTGCATTGGTTTGTATTCCAGTTAAGTTCTTGACAGGGTGAAGTCTTGAATATTTTTTCCTTCTACAAAGAAGAAATGTGTTTGAATTCTGGATGAATCTCTAGCTGAGAGAAAAAACAAGCCTATTAGGTATCAGCAGAGTTGTTTACAATAAAGTCAGGGTCTGCCTCCATTCTTATTCAAGGGACACTGAAAGAGATGTCTCTCTGAGCCAGAGAGGCATCATATCTGTGTTTTGTGTTCCAAGCTTAGGTTGAGAGATATAAAAGCAATTGAATAATGCTTAGCACATTGTGGCCACAGCAGTTAATATAAATACTTGTTCTAGAGATGAGTCAATAAATGAATCCATTAGTGACTGCATAAGTAGATAAACGGGCTGATACATCTCAAAGTACATGCATATTATTTACTGGCTTTGCACTCAGATGAGATCAGATGTTTGACCTTGAGAAGATCAGTAAAGACTCGGTTTATACAAAAGCTATTTAATGACTTTTTCATTCTGTCTGTGTGTTTTAGGTTTTGACAGAATTTTCTTTGGTGTATAATTTTCTTTTATTTTTAAATGCAAGACTCCATCAATGTACACACCTTTAGCATTGGAAGTCCTAGCTGGGGACTTTAGGAGAAGCATTCTGTTGTTTGAGATGATGTGATATAGTCAGTGTGGTAAAATGTTAATTTTAACTTTGAGGTTGTGTCATTTAGATTCAATGTCATCCTGCTCCTTCTTAACTATGTGTTTTGGAGGAAATTATTATTATTTGTGACCTTTTGTTTCTTTGTTACAGGAATGAAGTGATAATGGTAATAACTATTTCAGATATAATGAAGATCAAAAATGATAATTCATGCAAAGAATCCAGCAAGTGCTACCATCATTGCAGTGAATAGGGCACATGAATATGGTAGATATGATTAGAGTTCACTAACTCATTAAACAGTTAAATCTGAAGTGTATTTACATGTATTCAATAATTTATGTATTTGTGGTTAAAGATGAACATCTTGGGAAACATTGCAAGATCCCTTTTATGTTTTTTTGGTTTTTGTCTATTTGACACAAACTAAAGACATCTGGGAAGAAGGAACTTTAATTGAGAAAATTATCGATTGGACAGTCGATAATTCTGTGGTGGATTTTCTTGATTGATGGGGGAGGGTCCAGCCTACTGTGGGTAGTGCCACCCCAAGGAAGGTGGTTCTGGGTTGTATGTAAAAGCAAGCCTAGCAAGCAATGAGAGCAGGGTAGTAAGAAGCATTCTTCTGTGATCTTTGCTTCAGTTCCTGCCTCCAGATTCCTGTCTTTACTCCCTGCCTCACCTTCCCTCAATGGTAGACTGTGACAAAGTAGTATAAGCCAAATAAACCCTTTCTTCTCCAAGTTGCTTTAGTCACAGTCTTTATCATAGCAATAGAAAGCAAACTAAAACACCTTCTCAACTTCCTACCCCCCAAAAAAGTAAAACCTGAACAAATAAAAAAATAACTATCACTCAAGGTGGTGGATCAAACCAGTTATTGCCTTTATTTTCTAGTCACTCATATAATCCACATCATCCCATGATAATAATGAGATTAACTTTTAAACAAAGGCAGTAGCAGAGAAGGTCATAGAAACAAAACATTAGAATCTGACAGAAGAACTCTGAGGGTAATAGCAGGAAGTCAGAGCAACTGGTCACATTACAAAATAATAGGATGCTTGCACAGGTGTGATTATTAGCATATTTATAAGCTGTCTAACCCTAAAGACAAAAATAAATGAAAAGTATTAAATTGGAGGGAAAATAAGACACAAGTGGAAGAAATGATTCTATAAGTATACTGGTTTGAGGGCTGAATACTCAGCTATCAGTATGTTGTTGTTGCTATTTTTTTAAGACACTAAGTACATAGCTGGCACAGTGCATTGGTAGCCCACAGCAAGGAGTGTGTGACATTCAATTGCTCCCTTCATGACAGCAAAAAGACATGAAGGGACTTGCAAAGCCAGCCCTCTATTTTTTATTTTGTTTTTTTTCTTATAGTTCAAAGATCTCAGGATATTTATGTTTTTTAAGTTGTTATATTTTAAACAGCTAAAATGCCATTTCAATTGAGTGTGGTGGTCCAAGCTCACAATCCCAGCACTTAGGGGCAGAGATAGGAGGATTGCTGTAAATTTGAACAAGCTTGAGTTGACATAGTGATACACTGTCTGAAAAAGTAAATAGAAAAATAAAGATAGATTAAACTCTTGTGTTTTTACTATTTACATGTCCATGTTCATCACCATGTGATAGTCAGGGACTTCCAAGGACCTCCATGATAATAACCCCCATTACTTTCTTGCAAAGACTAAAATACTATGAAGCCAAGTACAGAGAGATATATGGACCCTGTGAAAGAGATCCACATAAAAACTGTAAATTTTTTAAAATAATGGGGCAAGAACAAGATGTTGAAAGGTTATAAAGGAGATAAATAAATGATATATGGAAAAGGCCTTTACAATTAGGCAGGAAGGTTGGGCATGTTAGTGCACACCTTTGATCCCAGCACTCAAGAGGCAGCAGCAGGCCAATATCTACAATGTTCTACATAGAGAGTATGAGCTATATTCATAGGCCAGTCTGGGATGCATAAACTGACTCAAAAACAAAAGCAACAACAAAATCCAAACCAAAATCACAACAACAACAAAACTCAAAAAACGATTAGGATAGAAGTCATTCACACTTAGAATTTCATATCTTGCCAAGATATCTAACTCTCCTTCCAGTTCTCAGGAAGCTAATACATGTATCCCCACCAAAGTCTAAGTGAGGGAAGGTATTGATAATCAATAAACCAAAAACCAAAAAGCAAGATGTCACAGTTGCATCTCAATATAGAAAAAGCCTTTAGGAGGTGGGGTCTAATGGGATGTAGTTAGGTCTTTAGAAGCATGTCTTTGAAGGGAATGTTGAAATCCCCTCCCCTTCCTGTTACTTTCTATCTGCTATAGGAGATCATCTTCTCACCTACATGCTCTCTGCCAGGATATATTCACTGCCACAGATGCAAAACAACAAGCTTAAATGGCCATGGGCTGAAATCTCTGAAACACTGAGCCAAATCGAAAGTTCCCTCTTTATAAGTTAGGCATTTTGTCATAGCCAGCACATGGTATCTGACTCAAGAAGGGAAGGGAAGAGAATCCCTGGATAATGGTAAGTGGGGGGGGGGGGGGTGTCTTAGGATGGTACAAACAGGCAATTGAAGATAGAAGCAGATATCATGTAGAGAATTACCCTCATGCAAATGAGATTCATGAAATGCCTGTATCTAACTGTACTCAGCAGGGAGAGATTTTCACAGTTGGCTGAGGTTCTGGGGATATCTTACTCTAAGGATATGATGGAAGAAGAGCTGGGGTGGAGCTCAGGTGTAGAGTGCTTGCTCAGCAAGAACAACACCCTTGAGCAAGGTGGGATGAGGGGGCAGTGTCAGTGCAACTTTCAGGAAAAGTTTGCATATGAAAGATGCACTAGTCACATGGGCTCTCTATTTACAGGTTGTGCATAGCCATTCAAGATTTGACCAGGCAGAAATGGGTGTGGCATAACCTGAGACATTCCTAAACCTGCGTAGTATGATTGAGGGCTAACCTGACCTTCAGAGTGGGACATCAAATAGAAACATAGTTTAAAATTCTGAATGCAAATGCCCAAAGGGCTGACACTGGCAAAGGATGCCTCTTTTGAGCCACAATTGAGGGAAGAGAGTAATATAAATCAGTATGTCATTAATCCTGAGAACAATTTAACTTTTTAAAGCCAGTGTTTTAAAAAGATTTGTTTTATTTTATGTGTATGAGTGTTTCTCTGTATGAAGGTACGTGCACAAGTGTGTGCAGCCAGTTTAACTTAGTATATATATAATTTTATGTGCATGGGTGTTTTGTCTGCATGTATGTCTGTACACTATGTGAGTGCCTGGTACTCACAGAAGCCAAAAGAGAGCATCAAGATCCCTTGAAACTAGCATTATAGAGAGTGTGAGCTGCCATGTGGGTGCTGGGAATTGAATCCAGGTCCACTGGAAGATCAGTCACTCATCTTTGGCCCTTAATTTAGCCTTTACCACCATGGACTCATGTACATAGACAGATAAAAGAAAACTTCCTTCCTGTTGCAGTTTTAACATATCTGTGTAAAAACATAAAGAGGTTATGTGTGATATGTTGTCAAATAAATGTATGAGTGTGCTCAGGCCAAGATTAGGTGTACTCACAGAACCAAAAGATAAAAAATACACACATGACTATCTGTGATAACCCAAATTCCTACCTTTCAGTAGTCAAAAGATAAAAAACAAACATGAAGTTTCTATCTGGGAGTATTTGACATCCTATGTGGTTTATTTTTTCTCCTTTTTTTGTAGAAAGAAGAGAGCTACCCTTTCACATTTGTTTTGATTTGTTTTTATTGAACATATGCTATCATATCATATAGTTCATATCATAGCAGAGGTATTATGTGCACTAGTGCTTATAATACACACACACACACACACACACACACACACACACACACAAAATCATTCAACATTCTTTCAGTAAGTGAAGTCACTTTCTGAAGACCACTTAGTTAGGATTTGAGTTTGTCAGTAATTCTGATTCTAATGTTCTTTTCGTTCTATTGCTCATTTCCATTCCATTGTCCTTATCAGAGGGATGGAAACCCAGGAGGCAGGAGGAAGCTTGTGAGGTAAGATCTAGGGAAGGACAGTTGCTGCATGGTATGGCCTGCTACAACTTGTGTAGATGTAACCGTCTTTTTAAATAAGAAACACAGAGCCGATTCAGAGATGAAAGCTAAGAGGTCAGAGCAATAGCTAAGAGCTGAGATTAAAAACCTTACCCTTCACTGCTGCTGCTGTCCTACCTCTCCGCAAGAGACCTACTTGTTTGTGCTTTTTATTGACTTTCTATTCTGCCTTCTCATTGGTTGTAAACCCAACCACATGACCTCCTCATCACTGCCCGTCTGTACAGACCTCAAGGTCTTCTATGGTTGGTATCGTGATTAAAGGCGTGTGTCTCCATGCTGGCTGTATCCTTGAACACACAGAGATCTGCCTAGCTCTGCCCCCCAAGAGCTGGGATTAAACGTGTGCACCACCACCGCCCAGTTTCTGCTATGGCTTGCTATTAGCTCTGACCCCCAGGCAACTTTATTTATTAACATACAAATAAAATAACATTTCAGTACAATTAAAATATCACCATATTTCCCCTTTTCTATTTTAATAAAAAGAAAAAAGGAAAAAGGTTATTAACTAACATAAGAAAAACTATATGCAAAAGTACAATAACTATATACCCTATATACAAGTAATAAATACCTAAACAATGTCCAGTCCATTTGTATTTGACAAATTCAGAGAAAATAATTCCATTATCTATCCTATTTTGGTAAGTCCAAAATGTACCTAATTCACTTTCTATCCTAACTAATCTTCAGCTATAACTAACTAATCTTCAACTATAACTAACTAATCTTCAACTCCTTCAGAGACCCAACAAGGAAATAATATTACCTAATAAAAAATAAAAACAGGAAGTGCATGCAAGCAGCTTCAAAAAAATGTGAGTTGACAGAAACAGCCAGCCGCCTGGACAGTCACCTGAGGTTTCTCCGCAGTGTTGGGGCATCATCTTCAGCCTATAGGCTTAGCGTATCTGACAGACTCATTTGTGAAGTAGGATGTACACAAGGTCAATAGTTCGACCTCACATTGGGTGAGAGCAGTCCATGTACCAGAAACACCTGAATTCCCCTAGTGTCATGTCATGATTCAGGATTTTAAATTCTGGAAATTGTTGATGTTTTTTTAATTCAGCTGTCCATTCTTCTTGGCTATGTGTGTGTGTGGCTTCATCTCAGCATCCTGTTCTTCTCCATATCCTTCTATTAAATGCCAGTCTACTATTGAGAGGTGTGAGTTTAGTTACTCTTTATGAATAACTGTTTCAGCTGTCGTTCCACTGCACATCAGAAGCCATCAGCCCACTGCCTGTTCAGCTGCCTTCGAAGAAAAGGACACTGTACCTTTTCTGGATTGCGAAGGCCACTTCAGGGATGGTACCATATTGTCCTGGCCTTAGAAGATGCCTTTTTGATAAAGCCATAACCACACTTGTTTTGGCAAGAATAAGTAGTCCTTTGTTTCATGTCCTGTCTGTCCATTTTGTCCTGTTGTCAGCAGTAGATTTGAGGATACTTTGTTGTCCAGTGGCTAACTTTGGCCACAATGAAAGTTAACTCCATATGCAGTTTCTTCAATGCCCATATTCTCTCTGAAGTAGATTTGTACTGCCAGGAGCCGACATGTCTCATAGTCATAACAAAAAGAAAAATTTTCTAAGTTATTAAAACATTTTAAATGACATATTCTGTAGATCTCTGAAGGGTTTGAAGATGACCTGTCTATCTAAACTATATCTGCTCAATCTTGAAAACATACCTAATATGACTACAAGTTCTATTATAATGTCTAACTACTAACTTTCATTTCCTTATATCCTAATAGTTGGTAATAATAACATTCAAGGATCAGAAAATTGAATTACATTGTTAAATGAATGGTATAAGTACAATTAGAAATATACATATAGCATTTTCTAACAATATCAATTTCAATATATATAATTTGTATATAATATAAAACAATCCAATCCAATGTAAAGTGTTTAAATCTAATAATTGTCTTTTTCTTTTTTCTTTTTTTAAAACAAGAACCTTAAATCTAATGTCCCTTTTTCTAACCCTTGACAACAACTTGTAACCAACCCCCCTAAACAATGAAAATTATCCCAGACCCAAAACCCATTAAAAGACCAAAAAACCACCCACCCCACACCACCTCTCTCATTTGTCCCAGCCTGCATGCACACCCCATTCCTGCTTCATGTCTCATACAGGCAGCTAGACACCGCAAAACAGGGTTTGAGCTACTGGCGGGTTCCTGGCGTTTGCACTTGACCTGCAGTATGGCAGTAATGAGGCATCTACAAGTGCACATTACGCTGCTGCTGGATGGTGGATTTAGCCTTTGCTATTATAAAAAAAAGAAAAAAAAAGAAAAAAGAAAAAAGAAAAAAGAGGTTTCTGGGCTACACGCTGCTTGGATAAAAGTATAGACCCACCATGGCTCCCAGAGCTGGTGGTAAACATACCACCACCATGTTGGGAAGCTGAGGTAGGTGGAGCCAGCAGCCACAGCCGCTGTTTCAGTCTTATAAATGCTGCAGTTAAAAGCAATAGATTCACAATAAGACAGATTCAGATGTAATAGTTTACAATGTGTGTAAAATATACGTAGGCTTGAAAGAGACAAAAAAGGTGATATATACAGACAGTTATATAAACAAATACATAGTTTTAAAAAACAAAGTCTTTAAAGAGACAGTAAAATTAATATAAAAAATAAGACATGTAAAGATGAATATTACACAGAGAATTTGGATTGTGTTGTCTTTGGGATTTTTAACTGCAGAAAACATTTGATAGTAAAAGATGTTGAGTTAAACCAATATGTATATTTTAAAGGTACCTTGACTTCAAAATTTGGATGTAAGGATATGTTGCTTTGGAAAGGAGGCTCTGCTTTTGCTTCCACAGAAAGCAAGAGGCTATGGATTTGTTCCAGATTAAGACACATCTTAATCTTGGTTTGACCAGCCAAGACCCCCTGAAAGGTCTCCAGTAACACCAAGGCCCAGATGATCGAACATCCAGAATCGTTTTAAGGCAACTGACTCAGATGATACACCCTCATGGACTACTCCATAATCCTAAAATTTTCTTTGTGTCCCCATAAGATACAGCGCCCCCCTCCAGCAGGAAGTAGTAAGAGAAGCTACGCCCAAATTCACAAACATACCAAGCTGGCTTTGGAGATGTGTAAAAGTTAAAACCTTCCTTTAAAAAAAAAAGAAAAGAAAAGAAAAGAAAAGGGCAAGTGCTGTGGGATGGTCTGTATGTCAAATGTGTTGCTCTGATTGGTCAATAAATAAAACACTGATTGGCCAGTAGCCAGGCAGGAAGTATAGGCGGGACTAACAGAGAGGAGAATTGAGAGAACAGGAAGGCAGAGGGAGACACTGCCAGCTGCCGCCATGACAAGCAGCATGTGAAGATGCCGGTAAGCCACAAGCCACGTGGCAAGGTATAGATTTATAGAAATGGGTTAATTTAAGATGTAAGAACTAGATAGCTAGAAGCCTGAGCCATTAGGCCAAACAGTTTAAATAATATAAGCATCTGTGTGTTTATTTGGTGGGACCCAGAGAGAAAACTTTCCAGCTACATTGTTGGAGTGATCAGAAGTAAAAGACTGCTATAGACACCTTGAACTAGAACCCCAGGAGCAGTTTGACAGATGCATGAGCCATGATGGGTGGTGATGATGTAGCTTCTTTCAGACATAAGTGATAAATCTGTCGGTAAGTTGTAGATCTGAAAGACTTTATGGGATCCACAGGATCTTGTCACAGGAACTGGAATTTATCCATTTTGAATGAATAGTATCAAAACTTTTTTAGCCCCCTCTATGACAGATTGCAAAGCCATTTTAGTGAATTAAACTATCATTTCTACTGAGGTTAGGTTGAATTACTTAACAACATGGTGATTCCTTGGCACAGATTATTGGCTGATAATCCCAGTTATTTTGGAGTAGGAGTCAGGAGGATTGCAAATACAAGGCCAGCCTGGACTACTTAGCAAGACACTGTCCCAAAGAAAAAGAAAAAGAGAGCTGGGTATAGAGCTCAGTGATAGAGAGCTTACTTAGAATACAGCAGTGAAGGGCTGGTGGCACAGCTCAACAGGACACCTCCTGATTAGCATGCACATGATCGATCTGGAATAGTTCCTAATCCGTAAGAAATATTCTGAGCAAAGTTGCTTTTAGCACATTGTTACTTTGCGTCCTCTGCACTGTTGGCAGACTTACGCTGAGGATAATATTTTGGGTTCCTGGCAAGAACCATCTTTCTGTGAAGTCTGGTTTATAAAATGTTCTGCTTGAGATTCAATCTTGTCTTTACCTTGTAGGTCTGACATAAATATATATTAGAGAAGACAATAGAAAATCCACTGTTACTACATTTTACACACACACACACACACACACACACACACACACACACACA
>CABHPP010102788.1:0-16223 GCA_902168425.1 Peromyscus attwateri | reverse complement strand
ACACACACACACACACACACACACACACACACACACACACAATCAGAAGCAGAGAAACTGATGCTGATTTATGGCAAGCCAAAGGTTGTGTACAGAAGTCAAACCTGACCCCATTTTGAAGAAAATAATAAAGGAGTTGCAGATTACGAGGGGAGAAAGAAATCATGAGATTCAGAGCCTGGAAGAAGCAGCCCACTGTTATCTTCCTTGCCAATTAAGGAGAAATGGAAGGAGAAAAAATTGGGTCACTCTGACATCTGTTATTCTAGCAATTTCGCTTTCAACATTATTCATAACTATTTTATCCCAGTCCATGATCTGTCCTCAAAGCAAAATCATAGCTATTTATGAATAAAGTACAGTAGTCAGTATATTGTAAGTAGAATAATAAAAATGTAGAGATTTATGATGGGCTGCTTGCACAAAGTAGACAGGATCTATGCATAACAGATAATTGCCTCTGAGGAGGAGCTGTGCCCAGTGCCAAGAAGATCTCACCTTCTCCCATTGTGGAAATTGCAAATTGATCAATTCTGAAACATTCCTTAAAATTTAGGGCCTCAGACATGGTGTACCATGCAAAGGGAAGATCCCATAGCAATGCATCAACATGGAAAGTTGAAACACAAAAAATTAAAGAGCCAAAGTATTTCACAATGCATTATTATAGAAAAGAGCCAGGCTATTGGCCTATGAGAATTACAAGGTTATTGCTCTAAATGAATCAGCTTGCTGTCTCTCCAGGAGTTATCTATGTCAGATGAACTGCCATCTGTCCTGAACTGGTTGTCAGGATGCTACAGATGTGGTTTCAGAGCTAGAGACCAGGAGAGGAAATTTGCCACACTGTGGATGACATCTTGCATTCCATGTGAACTGCACACACTTGGATGAGAAATAGAAAAGTCACTCAACACAGAGTCAGGTCCCATGTTCCTAAGGAGTCAGAGGCAGGGGGATTGCAAGTTCAGGGCCAGCCTGGGCAAAATAATGAGAAACTTCTTTAAAATGAAAAAATAAAAAGAAAACTGGGTGTGTAGCTCAAAAGTAGAAAGCTTACTTAGAACCCCCCAGTGAGAAGCCAGTGCCACAACTCAGCAGGCGATCTCTTGTTTAGCATGCATAATGCCCTGGGTTGCATCCCCATAGCTGAAGGGAAAAAAAAAAAACATCAGGCTGACTCACAACAATCACCTCCCCCTTTGTCCGAACCTCTGTATTTGGTCTTCTTGATGCCCACGAACTAGGTTCTGGCCCTGGAAGAACCCTGAATCCAGATCTGCCAGGCTAGTGTAGAGACTGGAGATGTACATCTGTAAGATTATACACCAGCACAATTGCAAGGAGGATGGACTGGCTGTTGAGGACATTACAGGACACAGAGGCTTCTGAGTTACAATTTTTATGTGCCGCTAGGATCAGAAACTCCTCTCTCAGAGGAGGTCTTAAGATTCAATAGTAGTTTTGAAGACTTGTCCAAGTGGACAACCTGCTTGCTCATACACATGGAGGGATGAAACGGCAAGTGAGGAGATGAGAGGGGGAAAATGCCAGTTTGGCTAAAGTGGAGCATCTGGGTAACAGGAAAACGATAAAGTAATTTTAGTGATGACAGGGGAGGGCAGAGAGAAACCCCAACTTTATTGATGAAGGGGAAATAGAGGAAAGAAGAAAAACATATTGATGGATTCTATCCAGCAGAGCTGGGGGTATTGTGTAGGTGTTTATTGTTTCTTTTCTTCGCAGTGGTTTTTGTTTTTCCCAGTGCTATGTGGAAGCTTTTAAGATTTCCTCCTCCTCCTCCTCCTCCTCCTCCTCCTCCTCCTCCTCCTCCTCATCCTCCTCCTTCTTCTTTCCTCCTCTTTCTCTTCTTCTTCTTATTATTTTAAATTTTTTGTATATGTGTACATGAGTGCAGTACCTTTAGAGACTGGAAGATGGCGTTAGATTCCTCCAGAGCTAGTGTTACAAGAAGTTGTAACTGGGTGGTGGGAACTAAACTCCAGACCTCTGCAGGAGCAGCACACACTCTTAACTACCTTGTCATCTTTCCAATCCTAGGAGCTTTTTAATTTGATATGAATTCTAGCTGGTAGAACTGTTTGGGAGGGCTTGGAAGGGTGGTTTTGTTGAGGAGGTGTGTCACTGAGGAAGGGCTTTGAGGTTTCAGAAGACACCACCCCAGTGTCTTGCACTCTTTGCCTCCTACCTGCAAATCCAGATGTGAGCTCTCAGTTGTTCCTGCTGCCATACCTCTATACTGCCACTGTGGACTTTCTGAAATCATAAGCCCAAACTAAACACTTTGTATTTATAAGTTGCCTTGGTTGTGGTGTTTTGCCACAGCAATAGAAAAGTAATCAAGACATAATGTAATTTGTTATTTCTTACTATTATTTCCTCTGCTATTAGCATTCTTTCCAGAATGTCCTTGTCTATATGCCTATATCTTGAAGTTTTTGTCCTGTGTTTTCCTTTAGCAATTTCAGGTCTTCAGTTAAAGTCTTTGCTCCATTTTCCACTTTTTTACTATAGAAGGAGAACTATGAGGATCTGGTTTCAGTCTTCAGCATTTGAGTATCTAGTTCACCTGGTTCCATTCCTTAGGGAGAATCCTTCCTTCAATATATGTTTTGACACATTTGTTAAGCACGAGAATACTGAATTGTGTGGGTTTATTTTGGAATTTTCTAATCCATTCATTAACATGACTGGTTTGTGACAGTGTCATGATTGTTTTGTTTCTGTGCCTTTGTGATATCATTTGAAATTAGGTAATATGATGCATTGCTCTTTTTGCTGAGGATTGTAGTGGTATTTGCTCTGCCCATGACCTTGTGCTATAGGGCCTGAAGGAGGTGGTGCTTCTTGCCATAGGTGACCTCTCAAAAGAAAAAGGTCACAAGCTCCTTCTCTTTGCTGCCTGGTTCCTGGTGTGATCAAACTGCCAGGTGGATTCGCTCCCAGTCAGATCAGAGGACAACTTCAGCTGTCTACTCCATTCTGTATTTGTGAGTGTATTTCCTCCATTTACCTTAATAAATTTCTCTAATACTCCTTAACCAGACTCTTATGGATTTACCACATTACAGGATCACTTTGGCTATTGGAGGTATATGCCTAATAGCTTGATCATGTATGTGTGTGAATTGACACAAGCTAGAATCATCTCAATTTAGGGAATGCTTCCATGAGATTGGGCTGTAAGCAAGAAAGCGGGGGAATTTTCTTGATTAGTGATTAATGCAGGTGAGACCAGTCCACTGTTTGTGGTGCTACCCCTGGTCTTGTCATCCTGGGTTATATACAAAAACAAACTGAGTGAGCCTTGAGGAGCAGGCCAGTAAGCAGTGCTCCTCCATGGTTCAGCTTCAGATCCTGTCTCCAGGTCCTGACCTGGCATGCCTCAGTGATGGAGAAGCTGAAATAAACTCTTTCCTCCCTAAGCTGTTTTTGGTCATAGTGTTTATTACAGCAATTGTAACCTGACTAGGACAGTGCATTTCCTAACCCCATGTTAATTTTTAAGATTCTTCTCAAATTTGCATTTTGATGGGGCTTGCACCAAATCTGTAGGTCATTGTTATAGTGTTGAGCCTGCCTATCCTTGAGCATCAAAAGTTTTTCCGTTTTTAAATGTCTTTAATTTCTTTCATTAATGTTTTATAATTTTCTTTGTAGAGGTTTTTGTGAACACCTTGGCTAGGCTTATATCTAGGTTTTGTTATTATTGATTATTTTGTTTTGAGGCTGTTGTGAATGGAATAGATTTCCTGAATTCTTTCTTACCGAGTATGGTTTTAGTGTAGGGACACTCTGATTTGAAGATGTTGATTATATATCCCATTATGCTGAAATTGCTTAACAGATCTAAGAGTGTCAAACAAGTATTTGCCCAAACTCAAAGACATTCTGAAGCTATGGAACTTGACTGTGTGGTGGTTTGAATGAGAAATACGCCCCACAGCCTCAGTATTTGAACACCTGGTCTCCAGCTGGTGTTATTGTTTGGGGAGGTTTGGGAGATGCAGCCTTCATGGCAGAATTGTATCAATGGGGAGAGCTTTGAGAATTTATAACTTCATCCCATTTCCAGTTACTTTTCTTTCTGCATGGAGATGGAAATGCAGTTTCTCAGCTTCTGCATGCTGCCATGGCCTGCCACCATGATGGGCTCTTACACATTTGGAACTTTAAACTCAAATAAACTCTTCCTTCCATAAATTGCCTTGGTCATGGCATTTTGTCACAGCAACAGAAAAGAAAGTAATATACCTAGCAACTACATTTCTATTCACTTATCTACCACAAAATGAAAAATCCGCAGCAAAGTTAAAACTAGAAAAACAATTAGCTTTATATCCTCTTTCACCACTTATATGTTCTGTCCTTCCTTGTCATCTAATACCAGCATTTGTTTCTATTTCTTCATGTTATAATGTACCCACACATACATTTGTTTATGTATATACATGCATTCATTGTAGGCTAGGATTCCCATATGAGGAAACACATGGGTTATTTTTGTTTTTCTGAGATTAGTGACCTTCCTTAATATTATACATTTTAAGTCTACCTGTTTTTTTTTTTATTTTTCTTTAGAGCTGATTTTTTTTTTGGTTTTAATTTCTTTATTTCTTTATTTTCCATTATCACCATTTCTAAAATTACAAACACTATATTGAATAAGAGTGCAGACAGGAAATGTCCTTGTCTTCTACATTGTTTAAGAGAAAATCTGCTCAGATTTAACTTGTCCAGTAGTAGACTGACAGTTTGTCTTTATTGGGTTGGGATATTAGCCTTCTGTCTCCATATCCTTCAGTCTTTTTAAGAAGACTTGGTTTTATGTCTCTCTCTCTCTCTCTCTCTCTCTCTCTCTCTCTCTCTCTCTCTCTCTGTGTGTGTGTGTGTGTGTGTGTGTGTGTGTGTGTGTGTGTGTGTTGTAATGTGTATTACATGTACACAGGTGCCTGTGGAAGCCAGTGGAGTCTATCAGACCCTCTGGAGCTGAAGTTACCAGCCACCATCGGTGCTGGGAAACTAATTTGTATCCTCTGCAAGAACACTGAATGCTCCTAACCACTGAGCCATTTCTCCAGGCCATTCTTCAGGCCTTTTAACCTTGAGGGATATTGAACTTTGTCATAAGACTTTTATGCAACTATTAAGATGATCTGTGCTTTTGATTCTGTTTTTATGCTGTATTATATTTACTGTTTTATATGGGCTGAACCAATCCTGCATCCTGGAATGATACAAATAATATGGGACTCTGAAGTCTGGGACCAGGTCAGGTTTATTAAAGGATGAAAGTCAATACAGCACTTTCAAATATAGAAAAAAGTTGTGCTGCTGCCTCTTTGTTCCCAAGGGCGAGCTGGAGACCAAACTGCAAGCCATGTTTCTCTGCCTCTTGCTGCCCGAAGAGAGGGTGCGAACCTCCCCCACACCTGGTTCTTTTTGTTTGTTTGGCTAGTTTTTTGAGAGAAGGTTTCTCTGTGTAGCTTTAGAGCCTTTCCTGGAACTCACTCTGTAGCCCAGGCTGGCCTCGAACTCACAGAGATCCGCCTGCCTCTTCCTCCTGAGTGCTGGGGTTAAAGGTGTGTGCCACCACTGCCTGGCCTGCCCTGGTTCTTAACTGGTCACATGTCTTCAGAGAACACCACGCCCATTGTGTCAAACCACTCCATTCAATTGGCCATTGGACCGATATTGACTTCAGGAGGTTTGGAACTATTCCTTTCTATGTTACAGAATATCATCAGGAGCAACACTCTTCCTATTAATGCCATGACTTAAGATTTATCATAAATATGTCTTTTAATAAATTCCAACTCTGCTTTCACACTGGATCAGAAGGTCTTGTAGAATTCAGCAGTAGAATTCAGGTTTTTCATTGTTCAAACACTTTATTACTGATTCAATTCTGTTCTTTATTGATCTGCTTGGTTTTTTATATCTTCTTTTTCAATTTTGGTAGGTAATTTTTCATCTGAAAATTTATCTTCAGTTTTTGTTTTATTGTAATATAATCCTTAACAATGCTGTGGACTTCATGGGTTTCAGTGTTTCCCTTCTTGCCTCTAATTTTGTTACTTTGTTTCTATCTTCTCTCTATTCTTTTTAGTTACTTTGTTGAAGGCTTTCTCAAGCCTATCTTTTTATTTTATTTTTATTTTCTGTGTACCTGTCTATATGTATATTTACCACATGCATGCAGTGCCTGCAGATGGCAGAAGAGGCATAAGAAACTCCAGAACTGGAGATGCAGACAATTGCGAGCCACCATGTGGGTGCTGGGAACCGAACCTGTCCTCTCTGCAAGAGTAGCTTATACTCTTAATCACTTAGCCATCTCTCCAGCACCAACCTTATCTTTTTAAACAACTAATTCTTTGCTTTATTGATTGTCTAAAAACTAAGAATACATGGAAATCGAACAACAATATGCTTTTGAATAACCAATGGTTCACTGAAGAGTTCGAGACTAGGGGAATTAAAACATGAACAGTTGAAAGTGAAAATAAAACATAACAGAATTTGTGAGATACAGTGAGGAGCTTTAAAAATTAAGATTTTAGTTATTAATACCTACATTTAAAACTCAGGGAAATACCAAATAACTTAATGACATACCCCAAAGTCTTAGAGGAGAATAAGCTAAACCAAAAATTAGCAGAGAGAAATAAATAATAATGAGTAGAGTTAAAATTAATGGAGAATAGCGTGGTGGTGCACACATTTAATCCTAGCACTCAGGCAATGGCAGGTGGATCTCTGTAAGTTCAAGGCCACCCTGGTCTACAGAGTGAGTTCCAGGATAGGGTTGCACATAAAAACCCTGTCTTGAAAATTTTTGTAAAATATTAATGGAGAGTGGACCTAAGTAAACACAGATTATTGTCTTTAGTACTTTTATCTCAGATGTCTATAGGAAATCATGAGTTGTGTCTGTAGGCAATACTGACTTTTATCATGGTATCAGAACTTTCCTTACTCTGTCATCAAGGAAGGCAAAGCAAACCTCAAGACAAAGAGTCTCTTTTCCTTCCCACAATCTTTTCACGTTCTGCTCTCCTATGGAGCCTCAGTGTCATGACTGGCATACCATGTGACTGTGGAGTCACAGGAATATTCTCTTATGTCAACGTCTCTCCAGTGGGGGTCTTCCTCTTCCCACTAGCAGGCCAGTTCCTCCTGGTCAGAACTCTTTGTTTTCTTATGATTCCCCAGTTCAGGTCTCATTTGGCCACCCGTCATCTACTCTTGAATTCTTGTCTTTCAGGACACTCACTTCCTTCTGAAGTCATAACTGTCCTGGCTGGAGAGAACATCTTTGAAGGAGATACACATGTGACACTATAGACTATAGAAACAATGGTTCCTAAGAAATTTAAATTTCTCCAGGAACTTAATGCAAGGCAGGGAAAGAAAAAGTTGAAGCCTGGTGTCTGCCAGAGTAAAAACTTGTTTCTCAAAAGAAACATCAGGTGGTTTTGTTAACTTACAGACCACCTTGTAAGAAAAGACTGGAAACAAGACAATGAAGGTGGGTGGACCCACACCCAGACCAGGCTGGTTTAGCTGTGCATTCCTGTTACTTTCTATTTAAACCAGGATTATCTTAGTTTCTCTGGGTCACAGTGGATGAAGAATTGCCTTGAGTCATACATTTAATCCAGGGGTGTCTAACCCACAGCCCAAGAGAGGATATACATTATTTTGTGTGACACTACAATAAGATGTTGCTGCTTATACTAGCTACTTTTTTGTTGTTGTGATAAACACCAGGACCAAAAACTACTTGGCAGGGGCTTATTTGCCTTATACTTCTATATCACAGTCCATCTTTGATGAAAGTCAGAGCAGGTACTCAAGAAGGAACCTAGAGGTAGGAACAGAAGCCAAAACCGTAGAGAAAACCTGCTTACTGGCTTGCTCTCCATGGCTTACTCAGTTTTCTTTCCAATACAACCTAGAAACAGAGGACCAGGGTTAGTATGACTGGCAGTGGGCTGGGCTTTCCCATATCAATTATAATCAAGAAAATTCCGCACAGACTGGCTAACAGGCCAAATCTGATAGAGACATCTTCTCAATTAAGGTTGCCACCTCCTAGATGACTCTAGTTTGTGTTAAGTTGACAAAAACTAACCAACACAATGATCAAAAGCAACTTAGTGAAGTAAGTGTCTGTTTGGGCTTACAGTTCCAGAGGAATAAGAGTCCATCATTGGAGAAAGGCATGGCAGGCAGCAAGAGGCAGGCATTGTGGCAGGATCAGGAAACTGAGAAGTCATATCTTCAGTCATAAACACAAAGCAGAGAATAAACTGTCTGTGAACTCTCAGTAATACACTCCCTCCAGTAAAGCTGCACTTCTCCTTAACCACCCCCAAAACAATGCCACCAACTGAAAATAAAGTGTGTGCATATGTGAGCCTGTGGGGGTCATTTCTCACTTAAACCACTACATTGTTTACAAAGTTCATGTGTAAAAACTATGCAGTCAACTTATTTTAAAAAATCACAAAAAGGCTGGGTGTGGTGGTGCACACCTTTAATCCCAGCACTCAGAAGACAGAGACAGGTGGATCTCTGTGAGTTCAAGGCCATCCTGGTCTACAAAGAGAGTTTCAGGACAGCTAGGGCTGTTACACAGAGAAACCCTGTCTCGAAAAACAAACAAAAATCTCATAATATTCTGAGTAAGTTTATTGTTTTGTGTTGGGTTGCATCTATAGCTATCCTGGGGCCAAACCCTCTTGGTGCATTTTGGACATCCTTGACTTAAACCTGAACCTTAGATACATACCTCACTGGTAGATACAGCGGGTGTGGTCACTGGATCTTGCTATTCCTCTTCCCAATATGGCCACATTGAGTAAACTTCCTTTTTCTGATTTTCACCAGTATGTTATCTTTTTAATTGTCTTATTGAAGAGAGGGCTGAAAGCTTAGTGCATCAGGCAGTCAAGACTGAGACTGTGATCTTCCAAACTCAGCCACCCACCTGTTCTGTTTAAACCACATGGAGATTCTAGAAAGTACTGTGTCTCTAATCTTATACCTCCTCTTCTTCTGAAGAATTCTTTTCAACTTCTCATATCTCAGAGATTCTGTATTAATCTCAGCTCAAGCTCAGATTATATTTATAGGCACTAGTTTGGGTCTTGGCCTTAATCTTCTCTCATGTTATAGAACATTGTTTCTGAGGAAGAGAGTTCCCAGAGACATCAGTTGTCTTTTATTGCTCATAGTTCACATGATATCGATTAACACACTCATTTTAAGAAAGATTTATTTTCACTTTCTGTGTATGAGTGCTTGCCTGTGTGTATGTATGTGTACCTTGTGTATATCCGGTGAACAAGGAGGTAAGAAAGAGGCATTGGCTCCTCCTGAGACTAGAGTTACAACTGGATGTGAACCTTAATGTGAGTGTTGGGAATTAAACTGAGGTCCTTTGTAAGAATAACAAGTGCTCTTAACCACAGGACAATCTCTTCAGCTCCATCATTTTTGATTATACATTTCTTTTTCCTTTCAACCCCAGATATCAGAGAAAGCTCCAAAATGTAAGAACTCGGCTACCAGCTGCTCTAGACCCAACCATTCTGAAGAAGCTTCCCATGAATGGAACATCATGTTTCCTGATTGGTGGCTCCCCTTGTGCTCCCTTACCTACTCAGCTTAGGATACTTATATGGCCCCAAAGAGAGATACTCAGCTCTTTTGATCAAGAGATTCCCCAGGAAAGAAAAACAGAAGGAAAAAAGCCCCAATCAATACAGATCCCCCTAAGAATTAATTATAAGTGTTATGTTTTAGGGAGAAGAAAGGATGGAGTCATCAAATTGACTGGAATTATTAATGGCAGCAGCAGCACTATGGGAGCCCCACAAGACAAAGCAAAGTGTCTTTCTCTTATGGTTCTGAAGATAAGGGGAGGTCCTGCACTAAGAGAAAGCACACTTAAAATTTGGCCTAAGGTATGTGACACAAGTAGAGGAATATGCCACAAGTGACATTTTCTACATGACACTCTTTATCTGGGTAGAGCAGAGAGCTTGGTTGATTTGTGATGTATATTACATGACAATGGTCATCTTGCCTGGGGATTTGGCTGTGTTCTTGCCCTGAATGCAGTCTCTCCTTAGGGCTTGGTTACCTAGAGGGCTTGGGTTCTCTTACAGTGAGATATGGAAACTATTCTACTTTTCAGTTATCATGTGACTTTCCCTGGGGAGATAAAAGAAATATCTACTAATGCCACCTAGAGAGGGTACTAAGAAACTGAAGAAAGAACTCTGTTTATGTCTAGCTTGGTGAACCAATGAGTTTACAAGTGTTAGTTACAGAAGAATGGCAGCCACACCTTCAGTCAGCTTTTCACCTCCTGCTTGTTCTCATACCTCCCAAGACCACATGCAACTGCTGTAGGATGGAGCAGTGACTAGAATATCAAGTGAGAATCTACTTAGCATTTCTCCTCCGGAAACCAAGAGGGATGTTAACAGCTTCATTGCCATTACCAGAGACCTGGGTATCCCCAGTATCATTCTGCTTATTTCACTGACCCCAGGTCTTCATAGATCACCATAAAAGCCCTGCTTCCTGATGACAATGCTCACGTTTTGCCTAGAGGGAACAGTCACACTATAACAGCAATGGCAGTGAGTAGTAGATGAGATTCTTTATATGAATATATAGAGAGTGTTTATGTCACTGAGAAAAGTATTATCCATGGATAAGGCCATTCTGGGCTTGAAGCAGGGTGATCTTTACTCTGGATTTACGTACCTCTCAACAGGGTTAGATTGCACCCAAACAGGTCTGGGTAAAATAAATGGGATGTTGCTTGTGGTATCCACATCCTTCCCCTTCCAGGGATAAATTCTTATCCAGTCTCTAAAGCCCAAACCAATGCTTCTTCACTTTTCAGCATGGCATTTTCTCTCCCTCTGCTTAATACTTTTAGCACAGATGTTACCAAACTTGGGGGCCACACCCTGTGCCCCCACAAAGCCAGGATCAGCCATTGATTCTCAACAAGGCAGTTAAAGGAGTCAAATTAATAGTGAAATGTAGGGAAAGGAGATTTGTGCAGTGTAGCTGAAATGGGAAATGGGACAAAGAGATACATGACAATAACCACCCAGCCCTCCAGTCCATCTTTGGGGTCTGAACATAAGAGTAGAGTTTAAATAGGAAATACGAGACAAGTAACTCAACAGTCCCTGCACTCATGATCAACTCAGCTTTAGTCTCATTTGTAAGGTGCTCTGACAAGTTGTCATTTCTCCTCCTGGAGACATCCCCCTTTGATATTCCTTCTCCCAACATGAGATTCCTAGGGAAATTCTCATTTTTCTTGGGCCCACTGTTTCAACAATACAATTGATTGAGAGACACTACTAGTATTTCTTAAGAATATCTTCATTTCTGTTAGGCCTGTCATGCAGACTCTGCCCTATAATCCATGCTTTTCTTTATTCACTAAATGAAAAGTCTAGCATTAGAATATAGGGAACCTGACCCTAAGTTTGCCACTTCTTGGCTGTGTCATGTGAATCAAAGTATTAGCATGCCTGGCTTCATTTTCTTCACTTGCAGGGAGGACAGTAACACGTGCTCTAGAAGGCCTATGAAGGGAATGCACAAAAGAAAAGTGTCAATGTATTTGATGAAAGTCTACTTCCATGGCTGTGAAGTATTATTAGTAGACTTCCCAGATCAGCCAATGCTCATATGTACTCTCAGCCCAAGAATCTTCCTTTTCTGAAGTTCTCACCAGCCTTTTCACTGGAACAAATTTTCAGGTCTCAGGAAAAGAGAGAGATCTCAGAGAAGTTTCCTAGCGCCACTCCAGGGAAGAAGTTAACATCCGGGTCTACAGAACTTTAGGGGACAAACTAAGCAGTTGGAGTGTGTTAGTGCAAAAACACAACTCTCACCTCAAAGAGGATAAGAGAAAGTTTTTTGGGGGGCAGATATGAGTAACTATGGCCCAAGAACACAGATGTAAGTTACCCAAGATCCCATGTTCTAATATGGAAGCAGTTTTGTGAAGTTTTAATAGTAAGAGAATGAAGAAAATCATAATTGAAGACACCTTTCAAATATTTGCTGGGGACATCAGGGAGGGAGATAACAGCTAAGTGGAGAAACATCAACTATAGTCCTCAGAAGCTATCTGATAGCATTCTTATGTTTGGGTTAATGGAATCTACTAGTCTGTTAAGCTAGCTAATATATTATGAAAGATTTTTATCTGCAAACATAGGATGTTAGGTCCTACACAGAAGCAGATAAGGAATGGCTATTTATGGGGCTAAAGATAGCTCAAGATAAACTTTAATTAGGCTCTGGATTTGCCAAATTCTTCACATCACTACAGTTCTAATAAAATCAATCAGCATTTGAAGACACAGCTTATTTCCAGGTATTCTCACTCATGAGTGGGAGAAAAAGAGAAGCAGGACAGCAGAGATCACATTGAAACACAGTTGAACATTGTAGCCTTAAGCCTAATCCACCACAAGAGCTGTCAGTTTCCATCCTGGAAATGGAAGGGACTGAAAGCATGACAGAGGTAAACGTAAGGTCTAAGGTTTCTATCCTGATGTCTGCCTAGCACAGAAGACAGTGGACCAGGCATTTTGTGAAGGTGGGAGATGTGAGAAGACATGACATGTGGAAGTATCATTTGGGTTTCTTCAGAAGTTTTAACATTTTAAGCATAGGAATTAATAGAAAGAAAAGTTGGAGAAAGAATAAGAATACCCAAGTGTGGGTGTGGTCTTGTCAAGAGGGTAGCTTGACCCTTAGTTGTCTTTACAACAGCCGTGCATGTGATTTTTGTTATCAAGGGATTAAGGAACACTTTAATCTTTTCCTAATGATACTCTGCTATACTTGTAGACTGGAGCCTGGCATAATCATTATTAGAGAGGCTTCATCCAGCAAGTGATGGAGGCAGATGCAGAGCCAAACATTTTTAGGTAGAGCTTCGGGAATCCTGAAGAAGGGAGGCAGGGGAGGATTGTATGAACCAGAGGAATCAAGGACACCACAGAAAAGAGCCCAAAGAACCAACTAACCAGGGCTCATACAGGCTCACAGAGACTGAACCAACAATCAGGAAGAGTGTATGGGTCTCACCTAGATCCTTTGCATATGTTATGGTTGCATGACTTGGTGTTCTTGTGGGACTCACAACAGTGGGAGGGGGTCTGTCTCTCACTCTTTTGTCTGCTTTTGAGACCCTTTTCCTCCTATTGGATTGCTTCTCCCAGCCTTAATATGAGAGGATGTGCCTAGTCTTATTGCAACATGTTTGGTTGCTATCCCTGGGGGGCCAGCCCTTTTCTGAAGGAAAATGAAGGAGTGTGTAACAGACTTTCTTTTGAGCCACCAACCAGTTCCAAATCATGACACAGAGACTTATTATTAGTTTTAAATGCTTGACCTTACCTTATACTTGTCTCACTAGCTCTTATAATTTAATTTAACCAGTTTCACTTCATCTATGTTTTTCTATGGGGCATTTTACCTTTCTTCCCTTCTTTATGTCCTACTTTCCTGTTTCTCATATCTGGCTGCCTGGCAGCTGCCTAGCTATCCGGCCCCAGGTATCTCTCTTTTTCCCCTCATTCTCTTCTCTCTTCTCTCTCAAGCCTAGATTCTTCCTCCTCCTTATTCTCTCTGCTATCTCTCTACTGACTAGCTATTGGCTCTTCAGCTTTTTATTAGATCAGTCAGGTGCCTTAGGCAGGCAAGGTAATACATCTTTACATTGTTAAACAAATGGAGCATAAACAAATGTAACACATCTTTACATTGTTAAACAAATGGAGCATAAACAAATGTAATATATGAGACTTCTCATAAATTTACAAAAAAGAAAACAGACTTAAGATTTATTCTACATTCTGTTAAAAATATATCATGAATGAAAAAAATAGTAAGCATATATTGACTGTAATAAAATGATAAAGATTATCATTTTGATATTATGGTAAAATATAAATTTATGTTTGTGAAGAAGGATGTGGGGTTTGGGCCATTCCAGTCTGTTACTAGGACAGTTAGAAATGGGATTCATGAGAATTACTAAGAAATGAAGCTGAACGTATCTAGAAAAAAAAATCATTAAAAGTTTGGCCCCTATCACAGGCTCCTAAGTTTGAATACCTAGAGTCCAGCTGATGGAACTTTGGGGAAAGGATTAGGAGGTATGAACTTATTGAAGGAGGTCTGTCACTGGATGATGTTTCAAACACTATTTCCAGTATGCTCCCTGCCTTCTGCTTGTGGCTCCATAAATGCGATGTTAGCTGTCCCCGTCCCCATGCCTTGGTGTGACACACATAGATTCTAATACTCTGAAACTATAAGTCCAACTAAATGTTTTCTTTTATTTAAAAATAAAATATATAAAGAAAAAAATCTGGTTCTGTGACTCCATTTCTAGAAAAGCTTTAACAAGGAATTCCATTAATATATTTGAAATGGAAAGATGTGAGTGATTCTACTAGATCACTAAAATGATTTGGTCTGGAATACAATCAAAAGGGGTATTTGCAATTTTAACTCATGGGGAAGAGTTTCTAAACAATTACTCTGAGTGATGAAACAATACAAGATGGCAATCATTTTTATCTTTAGCCTTTGTGTATAGTAACTTTGGCCCAGATACAATAATATAAAATACTTTATTATGGTATTGGAATTAAGTAAGTTAATTATTCTCTTTATCTTTTATGTAGAAATACTGTAAATATAATAAATATTGGTGATATCTGCTAAATATTTTCTAAATTAGAATCACACATGTTGAAATCATTTGTATCTATCCTATAAACATCCTCCACTGCAATCACATTTATGCTTCCTAGCGTCTGCGCTTATGGTCAAAGCCACTGCTACCTCCTCCTTAACTGGGTTTTCTACAAACAACACAGAATTGTGAGATATGCTTGATATGCCATAAATATATATTTAGCCTTAAGCCATTTAGCATGTATCTTTAAGAATAAGGGATGATTCCCCACAAGTTATAAAAAGATTTATTTTTATTTTATGTGGATGATTGTTCACCTATGAAGTGTACTATGTATACAATGGCAGCATGGTTCAGAAGAGAGTACCAGTTCTCCATGGAACTGGAACTACAGATGGATGTAAGCTGCCATTTGGGTGCTGGAACCCAAAGGCAATTCTCTACAAAAGCAGCCAGTGCTCTTAACCATTGAGCCATCTCTCTAGCTCTGAGAAATCTTTTAACTTTTAGCAAGACCACAATATAGTTCCCAGTGTGCATTGGATGAGATCACAGTTTATAAGGTGAAACCATGACTCACAAAGGTTATACATGTAGGAAATTAGGATGCTTTTACTGTAAATAGACATATATAATTTTCTTTGTGAGATTTCCAGAAAATATCTAGAAAAGTGAATAAGGCTGTACTCAAGGTCATAGATATCAGGCTTTAAGAAAGATTCATTGCTATTCTAACATTTGAAAATATTACTATATAAAAAGAATATTGTCTTTCAGCATCCTTCACAGTAAATATTAACTGTTTAGGAACTAGTTTTGATCTTTATGTGTGTGGTGTATTGTGTGCACATGTTCATAAATGTGTGTACATGTGTATGCAGGTGCACTTGCATGTTTATGTGCATGCTTGTGGAGGCAGAGGTCGATGGCTTCCTCCATCAATCTGCACCTTACTTTTTGGGACAGGGTCTCTTGTTGAGCCCAGAGCACATCAATTCAGCTAGGCTGGCTGGCCAATGAGCTTCAGAGATCTGCCTGTCTCTGTCTGTTCAGTGCTGGGATTACAGATGTATACTACCACATCTGGTGTTTTACATAGTTGCTGGAGTGTGAACAAAGATCCTCATTCTCCTATGACAAGCACATTACCTATTTAAGCCATCACCTGGCCTCAGCTGATGGGAGGCTTTAACCAGACTCTAAACTGAGGGTCTCCTTCCCTATTTAATATCCCCTTACTTACCCCAGCTTTCTAGCTTGCTTCATTATACAGTTTGTTGAAAAAGGAAAATCAGCCTTAAGATATTTTTGGGAAAGTTCTTAGCTGTGTTTTCAAAAATGAAAATAGCCTTTGACCACAGCTAAACAAAACTACAAAAGAAGAGAGCCAGGATGTGGCTACTGCATTGTTTGAGTGTGGAGAGCCCAGAATAGA